>WBMY01012366.1:236161-376946 GCA_013397315.1 Donacobius atricapilla
TTTGTTTATCATTAATGCTGTAGTTGTTGTTGTTTGTTTGCCCTGTTATACATACCAGTAAAGAGCTGTTATTCCTATCCCCATATCTTCGCCTGAGAGCCGAGTTAATATCAAAGTTTTAATAAATCGGAGGGAGGGGGTTTGAATTCCCCATTCCAAAGGGAGGTCTTGCCCCCCCTAGCAGACACCTGTCTTTTCTAACCAAGACAGATTTATATGTAAGATTTTGCATATACTTGTACTCATCACCAAAATCACAGATGTGAGGTATATGCCTGCAAGATTTTTACATGTGTCAAAGTAATAAAATGCAATCCTTTAATGGTTTAACTTACTTGTTCCATTCCTATTTAGGCCATGTAAGAGTGGTGCAAAACCAAAAAATGTTTTGGAGGGATAAGGAACATGTGGTCAATATGCATGCCAGGGTTTAATCTTCCAAAAGGTTTAAAGAACAGTGATAAAAGCCAAATCCACTTTCTGCTAAAGCTAAGAAATAAACAAAAAGGGATATATCCAGAAGAGGAATAACCCTTTTTTTTTCTGATAATAAATGGCTTTGCATACTAATAAGAAGACCTGCTAGCCTGCTGGAGATGAGGAGGGATTAGCATCAATTTGTGTTTTAGCACTGCAGGATGCTCCTAATTCTAGGGCAGCTCCTGTCAGCTTCGACCTGGCAAGCCAAGGACTGAAGCATTTTTTCCTACCTACCTTCTTTCCTTTTCTGCCGTACCAAATGGCAGACTCTTGTAAATATAAGCAGAGGAAAAGAGTACCCTCAACACTGAGTCAGCATCAGACCTATTTTTAAAAGTCAACTTCATCCTGCTCACATTGATGCATGCTTTGTTCTTTCATTGCCATGAAAATTATTTCTCAATAAATTCTATATTCTAAGTATGCATCTTCACCAAAACAGTATTTTCTCCCGTTTCTCTGTTTCTGGCTAGTCAAAACAAGCTTCTCCTTTGTATTGTTTGTGACCTATCTGATACAGCTACATCTTTTGAGAAGAAAGAAAGAAATTATGAACCCAAATACACCAATTATGTGCCACAAAAATAGTGCTGTATTGATATTCCAACACTTCTGCTGATCTCTGTTTGGCTTCTGGGTAGTGTTTTATCTGAAGAATAAACAACCTACAAACTTTCAGTCCATGCTAGCTTTTCTATTATTCAGAGAATAATGAGACAAGGTGGGCTTATAGAAGCCAAAGCTGTTAGGATATTAAGGTAGCATTGTAGTTTGCATGTCTTAAAAATAGCTCATTAATTAATTAATAGCTCATTAATGTGTCAGGTTCAATACAGAGTCTCAATAGACAGATATGAATAAGAACCCTTAGGCTCCTGTTTTAGAACAGGATATTTCTTCCTTCTACAAGACCTTTCAGTTTTTAGCAATATCCTTGCCTAACCTTACTACAAAAAATGTTAAGTTCTATTTCCCCAGGATGTTTTAGTCTAGTCACTTCACAGTAAATGCAGATGGGTAAAAATAATAGAAGGTGGTGGAATGAGAAAAAATCACGATGTACAGATAAAAAATCAACTCTTTGACTGGAATGTGTGAGACCTTGGCTCAGAGAAAGACTTGAATTGGTGATGTATTGTGATCCCATAACACGTAACCTATCTACCTTGCTTTTTCTAAAGAACTCACAATGCCTTAAAATTATTTCATTTTATGATAAATGTGAACACTGGAATCTAAAATATTTCCATGAAATCAATAAAGTTTCAGCCAAGCTTACTCTCAGAGGTTTAACTCCTCAATGCTATAGCAGAGACTATGCTCAGGTCACTGCAGGACCTGAGGAGAACCTTGATTTAATTAGGCATTTACTAGGTATTTGACAGAAGGATATTCTCTCTTAGAATAACCCTCTTTACTCTTCAAGATACTGTGGCACTGCATTAATGCTATATTAGAAGTCCTAGTACAATTTTGAAAGTGATCACCGCTCTGTGTGTTCAGTTTGAACAGGGCTAATAGTTATATTCCTTACCCCCTAACCCCTCACCCCATCTAAATTAGTAAATACAGATTGCAATTTTTTATCTTCTTAGTTTTACAGAAAATCAAGTTCTAATGGAATATTGCTACAGATGTGCAAAAGTTAATTGTGTTTATGTTACAATAATGTAGTTCATCTTCATTATATAAAAACTTTGAAAGAAGGAACAAAATATATTTTGGTTTGAGGAGCTAAAACTTGGTTCATGTGAAGCCCCTGGTAAAGTTTTCTGGTGTTCAGCTGTATGTTGTTGAGATGCCTCATATCATTTATGTCACACTGCATAAAAGAACAACAACAATGTTACTGGATATCATCGTTGTCCTAAATTCAGAAATTTAACATGACAGGAAATGTCTGAAACAGTCTTGGGGTGGGGGGAATCAATTATCTTGCTCCAGTTTAGAAAGCAGCTTTTCTGATCTTGTATGAGGGATGTGAATTGCCCAAGCATTCCTTTAACATTTCAATCTGTGACTGATGTTATGCTATCACAATTCTGTACTTCTCATAACATACTTTTCATTTTTACTGTTTTCTGTTTGAACATTTAGATCCAAATTCTCATCCATCTGCACAGAGTTGTGCACTGTGCATGATTTGTGTACTAGAAATCTTCATTTATGCCATGATGTTAATATTTGGAGGACGCAATTTGCTTCTCAGGCTGAAAATGGTATTTGCAGATCAAACAGAACACAATTTTCAGAGTAATTTATAAAATTATTACTTGTTTGGTTTTTTGGCTTGATTTTTATGGTCTGTCTCCTCACTGTTTTTCTAAAGCTGCCTCTTGCTTAGGAATGCCTATCTGTTTGTGGGGTTTTTTTGCATTTTCAGAACTCACACTTGAAATCCATGTGTGTTGCTGAGAGGGCACACACTCAAGTTTGCATGTGCTTGTAAATACTTTTTGTCTGCATATGAGCATCCCACAAAATCTGTCCTTTTAAACATTAAAACTGATTTTTGAGTATCCATTTTCTTTAGAGGCCTTTAGCAACAAGTGGGTAATTGGACTTCCAACATAGAAAATCCAAAGATTTCCCCCATAATCATTATCAGGGCTAATAGATTTGGTAATGAAAAAAATGTATTCATTTAACAGACCTGTTTCCAAACTATGTACATTTCCCCCATTTTTTCCCTGAGCCTATAAACATATAACTGGACTAATTTTGATCATGACAATATAAACTTGAAGTGATATTATTCAAGTTAAGAGTATTATCTAGATTTTCAAGATGCCATATGTATTACATCTGACCATTTATCTTTAAGAGACATTAAATTAATTGCATTTGCTTTAATCAATCTTCTTCTCCTTTATGTTTGAGGAAGCCCTTGGGCAGAATTTTATGTTGTCAAGTCACAGAGCTAATTGCTGTCATTAATTCACCACACAGAAAGTAAAAGCCTGGTGTCACAGATAGGAAAAGGGATGTCAGCAGTGTCATTTATAAGCATTTTAAAAAACAAACTGAAATATGTAATAGCCATTGATTGAATAGATAGCATAAATAATGAAGAAATGGGTATTAGAAACTAGTGTTAAGGATGCCAACAAAGATAATTTTATGAATGATTCATCATCTGGGACTGAGGTTTAAATTCTCCAAATCAGAAATCTCAGAAGAAAACTCAGTCATCTCACAATTTCCTTGAATTTTTTTCAGGCATGATACTGTCTTTTACCTCAGCATCTTCTTGCTGAAAACTTACACCCATTTTTTCTGGCATATTGTTGGTATGATAGATAGTATATTAGTACAAAGTTTTGCTGGTGGCTTAGGGAGATCACTCTTGCAGTTAGCAATCCACAGAGAAGATGTGAAATAACTGCTGGTGCCAAAAATTCTGTCAATGGGCTTTGTTTAAGCTGAGGCAGACATGAAAGTGTGTATAGACTGCCTTGTGTGCTGACCCCAGCATAGAAGAAAAATACAGTTATTGAAATCAATATGGTTATATCAACATTTTGTCAGTGCTGCTTGTTAAAGGATTGTAAGGCCTGACCTTGTCCTATTTCTGCCTGTGATTTCAATAAGAACAATGCCTGCACAAACCTAATTTCCTTGTTTGCTGTATGATCTATTTAAATACTGTGTATAAGGCTACAATTTATTAAATACTGCCGAGGCCTCCAAGATACAGAGTTCTATGGAAAAAGATATGATAAGATATCATAATTACTTTTATTTTCCTCATCTATATGATGCCAGCGAAGGTCAGAAAAGAGATGGATAAATATTTTTTTTCATAGCAATGGACAGCTTGGATACAGAAATATCCCAGTTGTTGTGTAATCAGTGTAAATTGGCTATGGTCTCTGATATGCAAATAAAGGACTATTTGGATAGATGCATTTTTTTACCCGGAGAGACAACAACTTCAATGACCTAAGAACCTACTTTGATGCCAAATCAAGGAATATATAGTGGTATAAATTCTGGAAGTCCTTTGCACAAAGTAGATGTCAGGTGATTAATTTCTTTCACTGTTTTAGACTCCTTGACAATGAGGAAAATTACTTACCAATCATAGTTAGTTCTTCTGAAGTTATGAAAGTTTACCTGAAAATGTAGGGTTTAATACCCTGCTTTTGGCATCACAGTGAGTTTAAACAATGGCAATATGAGCCATCTTATCCCAGCTTTCCTGTTTCTTCCTCACTCCTGGTAAGAATCCCCTTGTTTTCTGAAGGCTGCTCCCTTGCCTAAATAATACCTTAAACAACATTAAAATCTGCATCAACTGTTGCAATTGTGTTTTATTTCTGTCTTCTAGAGGTAATGATCTCTTTATCTGAATTTTATGTCCCAGTAATAAACTAATGTGTATGCTAGGCTACTCTGCTTAAATGCTTAAAATTATATAAAATATCCTGGGAAATTTTAAAGAATGCAAGATTAATAAAGATGGTATTTACACTGGCAATTGGGATATAGTTTCTTTATGTGTAGATGTTCTGCTATGGTTCTGATATCCAAGGCAGTATTGAACATAGAGGAATGAAATTTTGAGTGTTATGAAAAGAAATAAGTATGTGGATAGTGTACATAAGCAGTAGATATTTGCCTCTATGATCTAAATGTGAAATAAAATAGTAATTGTAAACTTATGGATAATGCTTATCCTACTATCACTGCGTTTTTCCTTTATCATGTTCTAAATATTGTGAGGTGATTCCTCAAGAGGTTGTTTACTTTATTTTTCTAGTACTGTCAGGAAAAATATATTTAAAAATCTAGCAATCCTACAATCTTTTCCAAGCAGGTTTGTGGTTTTGTTTTTGTTTTGTTTTAATTAACAAATACCACAACATATAAATCATCCTTCTCTTTTCTCTCAGGCTGCTTTGACAACCTTTTACTTCTTGAGTCAGAAAAACTAATACCTGAAACACAGGTATTACTCTGGACAGGCAGTACGTTTTGGGTTTTTAAAAAAGCATATATAAGATGCTTCCCCTAAAAAATATGGTAATATTTTGTTACTGAATAATTAACTCCTTAAACTTGTTTTGCAAGTCCACGGTGCCATTACCGTCATTTGGATGTCAAACCTTCCATTATTACCAGCCAGGGGGAACATGTTAAAGGCCTGCTTAAGACAGCGCCTTGAAAATTGGCTTTTGCATGGCAAATTTTGTTTGAGTCAGAATTAGTTTTACTTTTATCCTAAGCAGAGAAACTATGTTTATATATAAAAGATGTTTATATATAAAAGATGTTTATATATAAAAGTACTAATCAGAATGAGCAAAAAGGGGAAGAGGGAAATTTAAAAAATAATCAAGAGCTAACAACTGAAACAAAGTTTTAACTTTGGACAATCCAGATTTATTTTTTTGTATAGCTCAGTTCAACATGTCATTGAAATTAACTAAAATTTTTATTTTAGCCTGAAACTTAGTCTTTTCTCTAGTTAAGTGAGGTCAGGAAGTAAAACTGCAGCACTGCTTTGTGAGACTCAGGTTACATTGTGCTGTAGTTATCATTAACAATTCAGTTGAAGATTCAGGATAAATGTGAGAACAATTTTCTTACGTACCACTAGTTTTACAAAAATAAATAAGAAGAAGAATTTTAGAGGGAAAAAAAAGGTCAAGCAGAAGTAAATATATGTTCTGATAGACAGAGGAGGTACCAAAAGCGCAGCATTGCTCTTAAGGCTGCCCTGGATCCCTTCTGGGAAGCTCATGTCAAAACTAATGGAATTCTGTCCTAAGAGCCTCCTGTGCTGAGGCTCTCAGTCTCTCTCCTGCTTTAGCCAGGGCCCTCACGAGCTTTTATAGAATTGGATCATGCAGAAAAAACAGTGAGAGAAGCTTCCAAGGAAACAGAGGGAGCAACAGCATAGAGCTCAGTTGACATTATTTCATTGCTTGCTCAAACATTTGAGGTTTTTATAGATGCAAATATGATAGTAGATCTTGTTTAAAAATATATATATTAATATGTTATGCTTGTATTTTTCCAGGTCCGCTAAACGGCTGATATAAAATATGTGTTCATATGTTCTGTAATGATTTAAGACCTAATTATGTAGTTATCTTCCTACAATCAGAGTTCAATGAAGTGCTCAGTTTCATAGCTCCTTTTTTGTAAAAACGACTTCCAATGTGGAAAAATCTCATAAAATTCTTTGGCAATCACATGTACCAGTTTGTCAATGATGGAGCCAGATGTCAATAATGCATGGTTGGTGTAATATTTCTTACAGCAATTAATGGAGCATACTTCTCTTACTCACTTGTGCTTAGTTTATGATCAGAATGATTGTTTTGTGTCTGTACACACCCACTCACCATACTTCATAGACGAGTATAACAATTTCTTATACATATACTTATGCACACATACATACATATATAAATTTATTATATACGTAAAATATGATAGTTCACCAGTCTCTAATTTCAGAGCTTTTTCAAACAATAATTTTCAGTTTCCTGCACGGGTTGGGAACCTGGATCCCATTAACTAGTCTTGCAACTCTTACCTTTAGGTTATTTTTTAAAGTTTGGAAATTCTGTGAGAATATAACCCCACACTTTTTTCTTAAACACACAACAAGGGAAAGTATCCTGTCATTCTGCTGACTGGCAGCTTTGAGGTTGGGGTAGTTATTGGCTGTTTAAATAGATCAGAAAATGTGCACTCCTGAAATACTGTAATCTAAGCTTTCTTTTTAAAAGCAGCCTGGGAGCTAACCTTTGCTTGTATCCTAAAGGAATTAGGATGCTGTGCCTTCTTAATAACTTTTTGCAAATATTTAAGTTATTGCCTTCTTAGGGAAGATATTTTCAGTGCATCTGGAGAAAACAGATAAAGTGAGATCTATTAGAGCAGTACGCCCATCCTGAGTTTCATGTTCAGTGGATCTGACTTTTATATTTATTACTACATTTTATCCAGGAAAGCCATATTCCTTAAAACAGTAAAAATCACCATTAAAAAAAAAAAAAAAGGAGTAGAGTGCGACTCGGCATTTTAATAAATGATGGGCTAAACCAGTTCTTGCTTGCTTTCACATAATCTCAAAGCAAAATCTAATTTTAGTTTACAGATGTGTACAGTAGAAGTACATGGGTGCTGAAAAATAGACCTGTGACTACTAGTCAAGTTGAATGCAGCAAAACTAGGAGAGTGTAGTGGGTCAACGCTGGCTGGATGCCAGGCTCCCACCAAAGCCCCTCTCTCGCTCCTCCCTGCAGCTGGACAGGGAAGAGAAAATAAAAGGGTTCATGGGTTAAGGACTAGAAGAAATCACTTGTCAAATATCATCATGGGCGAAACAAGCTTGAATTAGAGATATTAGTTGAATATCTTGCTAACAAACTCAGAGCAGGATAATAAGAAGTAAAATAAGCACTTAAAAACACCTTCCCCCTCCCTCCTTCCCAGCTCTACTGCCTACCCCAGCAACACAGGGAAATGGGAACAGGGGTTATGGTCAGTTCATCAGGTTTGTTTTTCCTGCTGCTCAGGGAGAGGAGTCATCATTCACCTGCTGCACCGTGGGGTCCCTCCCATGGGAGACAGCTCCCCATGGACCTCTCCAATGTGAGTCCATCTCATGTGCAATACCTCTCTGCAAACTGCTGCAACGTGAGTTCATCCCACAAGGCAACAGCACCCCTCCAACTTCTGTGGCATGGGTCACTCTTCCATGAGATGTAGAACTTCAAGGACAGGCTGCTAAGCAAGGGCTTCTCTTTCCATGGACCTTCCACAGGTTCACAGCTTCCTCTCAGGCATCCACCTGCTCCAGCATGAGTCTCCTCCGGGGACTGTGGTGGATCTATGCATCCCCATGGTCCTCCATGGGCTGCAGGAACACAGCTGCTTCTCCCTGAATGCACCATGGGTACACGGGGATCTTTGCTCTGGGGCCTGAATCATCTCCTCCTCTTCCTTCTGCACTGACTTGGATGTCTGTAGAGTTGCTCCTCTCACAAGTTCTCACTCTGCTCTTCTCTCACCACAGTTACAACTGTGCAATAACACTCTTCTTCTTCTTCTTCTTCTTCTTCTTCTTCTTCTTCTTCTTCTTCTTTGTCCTCTTCTTCTTCTTCTCCTTCTTCTTCTTTGTCCTCTTCGTCTTCTTCTTCAATTTGTTATCACAGAGGGCTGGGCCAGTGGTATGCCCATCTTTGGAGCCACCAGGGAATGGCTCTGCTGGACATGAAGGAAGCTTCCGGGAGCTTCTCACAGAGGCCACCCCTGCATCTCCCCCACTAGCAAAGCTTAGCTGTGCAAATCTTATACAGAGACTTGAGTGAAGCAGCCGCTGTGGGACATAACTTCCACTGTCAATTATATTGGCAATTACAACTGGCTGGAGACTTGCTGGCAGGATTGCATTGCCCAGACAAAAAATTTCCTACACAAAATGAAATTTCGTAAGAAAGTCTGGAGATGCAGCATTACAGTCATTTGATTGCCTTCTTTTAGCAATGTATAGTGAGAATATGTATATGTATACTGCAGCACCAATTGGTTTTAATTACCATTATTGCTTTTATTAAGAAAGTTTGCTTTTTGACCCAAAAATATTTGCAGGTCCCAAATGTCTCTTCTTACACTAAAAAATAACTTTGGTTTTCAGAAGCAAAGTAAATACCTGGGAGGAATCTGCTAAATCGGAAAAGAAAAAAGGATAACAACCATGAAATTGGGATTTGCCATTAATGATTACCAAGACTTGAATTTTTCACATTGTGATAACTACTGCTGTATATAATGAAGGAAAGTCTTTAACTGATAAGGAGTTTTCTCAGTTCAAAATACCCTCTTGAAATTAAATCCTATAAAAAGAAATCAGAAAATATAGTATGCTTGAACCTTATCTTCCTGAATGGAAGACCTCTTTTTCATCTGCAGAAAAGAAAATTAATTTGAATAATTCAAATTAGCTTTTTATTTCAAAAGTAGATTAAGATTAATTTTTTATCATTTTCAGGTTGGGTTTTTTGTCTAGAGAAAATTAGCCATGAAGTACATCTGATGAGCTTTTTTAAAAAATTATTTTACATATCCTAAATATTTAAGGCATCAGTTTTATTTCACCTGAATTTAACTGCAAAAGTGGGCATTCAGTTTAATTTAGTCATTTAAAATCTTCCAACAACTTATCAAAAATTTAGGAAATTTCAGAGTGGTATTCATCCACTTGTATTAAAACCAGTTTTAAAACAACATGAATCACACTGGTCATCTCTTTCCACTTTACATATAACAATTAAAAATAGCTAAGTGAAGTACTGAATCCTACTTATACTGATTGAGTCCATGCTCCCTTCACTAATTCATCATATGCCATACAGATAAAATGGCTCTTCTGCCCAGCAGAGACACATGTGAGGTGGGTTTCTTCAAAGGCTTTCCTTTGAAAATTTCTTACCTAGGCCGTAATGTATATGGCATTTTTAATCATTCAATAATTGATCCTGTTTACTTTCCTGAACAACTTTCAAATGAATCAGTAGATTGCATTTTATGTTTCCTACTAATTTAATTTTCTTTACACTTTATATCATCTGGTTAAAGGAAATGTTATTCAATTGACATTCCCTTACTGCAAGTACAGATAAAACATGGAAAGCAAAGCCAGTTTATATTTCACAGGAAAATGCATAGGTGAGGGCAAACCTAATCATGCTTGAAGGAATTCTTTGTTACTCTCTAACAGAATCTAAAGTATCTAAGCAGTCACCTTGGGCATTGAACAGGTGTATCTGTATTTGCCCCCTTTCAGTATTTGCTTCTCTATTATGCATCAGTGGAATCATTACACTGCATTTTGGTATGGCTAACAGCACTTTTCAAGTAAGCAAACTAATGAGTTCATTAACATTTTTACAATATGTTTATGCATCTTTTGATATAAAAAGACCCATTTCTCTCACTTTACCAGGGCATTAATCAATTAGTAATTTTGCTTCATTGCTAACATTGCTTAATGATTTATCAGCTTCTGTATGCTTAAGAAAAAAATTTAAAAAAATAAACAAATTACTCCAATTTCTTTGATGGTTTTGTCAGTGAATTTTTTCATTCTGGACTTTTTTTTATTTTTTTTTTGTTTTTATAAAATACCACAAATATATAATGAACATAAAATTTTGTCCTAAGAAGTGAGGAACCAGAAAACAATTAAGGACACAGGGCAGATAATCATCTGAATCTTAGTTCACTGAAGCGAATTTTGGTAAGGAAACAAATATGATTCTGAGTATATAAATAACAGAATGAAAAGTGTAATTAAAATTACTGGCTGGCATTTTAGTGTTATCACTGAAAGTCATTATCCATTTCTAGTCTTCATTGTTTAAAAATGGTGGTTGCATATTGCAGACATTAAAGTGCTGCAAGATTTTAGCAAGCACTATGTACAATGAGAAATTTGAGAATTTTTATCCAATGAAAAGTTAGGAGGTCTTTCTTGTCTCATGAAGAAATAAACCCTGATAAAGAGCCTAACTTTATTGTAATCTTGCAAGCATGGCAGAGTTTGAATGCTTAAGTTAGACAAGCTGGAACTAGGAATGCTGTTATATTTTTAGAGTGTGATATTGCTTATAAGTCCCTAATTGCAAGAAAAAAGTTAACCTGGGAAGCAATCAGGTAAAAGCTGAAAACGGGGCAGAAAAAGAAGAGAGAAGGTCTTCACAGGTGAAGAGGGGGGAAGCTGATCTTGAGGAGACAGCAGAGGTTGCCAGAAACTCATAGATAAGGCATGTGGGGACAGGATGGGTAGATTGCAAAGGACTTGCCTGCTTGCTAGGAGAGAAGGTGCATCTTGCTCTGCTTGGTTGGACAAGGAGGGGAGAACTGGGGCATTTTCCCACCACTAGAATTCCTCAACCAAAATCAGGTTTCTGCCTAAGGAACATGCTCCGATCAATAGTTATTGATTTGAGGCAGGAATCACATGTTCAAGTGTTCTGATGCTTGTCAGGCAGGATGTCACCCCTCTTTTACTACTTGTTACTCAGGGCCACTATCAAAATACCTTTCTTTTAGCACAATGTGTTCGTCTGCTGCGTGGATGTTTATAGCTCTTCCAGCTCTCTGTGGTGTGCAGTTCTAAAGGAATTTTTGCTAAAGACACTTACAGAATGTTCTCCAGTGGCATACACTTTCAGTGGAAAGTTACTCGAGTAGAAGATGATAATGAAAATAGGTACAATTTCACTGTTTTTGTTTTTAAACCACATGTTTTCAGCAGGATATCTTTAGCTAAAAGAGAAGAATGGAGTGCATCCTACGACATAACATCTCAAGCTTGGTAAATCACTTCAATAGCTGTATTCCAGCTTGGAAATAGGTTTCCATTGTTATAAATTACAGGTGAATTCACTTAACTAGATTAACTCAATTATGAGCAGATTAAGAATGGCTTAGGCATCCATTTGTTCATTTCCATTCATCAGCAGTTGAATTAAGTTTGTAGGAAGTCTGCTGTATGTAAGATAAATGCATTACCATTTTATTCATTTATTCTTCAATTTAATTTGGGTTTGTTTTTTTTTTGTCTGGTTTTTTGTTGTTGTTTTGTTTTGGGTTTTTTTTGGTTTGTTTGTTTGTTTTTTAAGGCAAACAAAGGTAAACCAAAGTTTGAGTTTAAAAGTTACTTCCACACAGTAAGAATGTGAGACCAATGAAATGTCTTCGTGCATCTTGACTTGAGACACTAAAGTGCAACTTAAGAGGTCTTTAGTGTTTTAGATAAGTTAGTCAGAGCAAATCCCTCCTTTCAGTGGGTTTAAATTTTGCCACTTGAATCCTTTCTGAAAATGTATTTCAGACTCATGAATATTTAGCCAGAGTGACAGGTATTTTAGTGTTAAAATGCCCCTTATATCATAGGTTCTGTACCTTGGAGAATGGCCGGAGAGATGACAGGAATCTGGAAAGCTGGCAATTGCCTAATTTCCTTAGGTAGAAGTCTAGATGTGTTAAAAATGTGCCAGTTTTCATGGTAATTCTTGTGGGCCACCTGTTTTAATATAAGACATAAAATGACAGCAAATTACCTTACCATGACACAGCTGAGATATATAGATATGTTCATCAAGAACAAGGGAAAGTGTATGCTAGTATCTCTCCTGCTACTTTTACTCTGCCTGTTTTATAGGTACTTTCTGGGGAAGAAGGTATTTTCAATAATATATTAAAGCCTCACAGTTAAATGTCTTGTACTTCTGAAATTTTAATATTTACCAGATGCATTGAAAATTAAGTAAAGAACAAGCATGAGTAAGAAAACCCCAAAACAATGGATATTTCTTTTGGGGTGCTAACAGGAGGACAGCAAAAATAAATTTGTTAGCTAATTTTTGTATGTCAATAATTTGCTGGGTTAGTGTTTGATGTGTACTTTGAACTACGTCAACAACAGTTTTGTACAGAAGATTATACTTTGTTCTAAATATAAAATTTATATATGTCCAGGATGTTTGACTGTGTTTAAAATAAAGTCATGAGAAATAAAAAAGAAAATTAGCTTCTGTTCAAGATTATTGAAAGCCTTTAGGTTAATAAATTGATTCATATGATAAATATGCATTGTGGATACAGCTGAAAAATTTGGGACTTAAAAAAATCTCCTTACTTTAAAATGTTGAGGTTTAGGTTTTATTATACCTTTTAATATAAATTTATTTTTATTAAAATAAAATCATGACACTTCTGATCCTGAACTGCCTGATACTGAGCAAGAGTCTTTCATGATCTTTCATGAACTACATCTTCAAGCTGTTCAATATGTAGGAGAAATGTTTTTATATATTAGCTAACTTTTTCAACAGTTTTAGCTAATATTTCATAAAAGAGAATGCTTAAATCACTCTCAATTTATAATTTTTAATTTTAACTTAGTTCTTAAAATTTCTTGATAAAATTATAAATTCTGCGTATTTTTTTAGGGTAGTGAAACAGCAACTTCCCTATTTTTAAAAAAAATCAATTGAAAACAAAATGAAAATAAATAAAATCAAAAAGACTTTAAAAGTCTCTGAGAATAATTTTATTGGCAATATTCTTTACTGCAGCCTTCTCTCTTCCCTTTCACTCAAAAACTTTTGGCTTTAGTTACATGATTTGTCTTTAAGAACATAAATATTTGCAAAAGGATGGAAATAGATATTGTATCATTCTGTCCTCATTTCTATAACTTTCCATTTAAGAATGAAGACAATTGCTTTGTCTGGGATAAAATCATTGTGAATAAAAATGACTACAAAAATGTGGAGATATCCAGTATAGTTTGAAATATTTGTCATTAATCAATTAATATTATCCTAAGTGTATAGTGAAATTTTCTATTCCGCTTCTCCTTCCTTTTATAGTTAGCTCAAACTTTATTGTAAAACAGGCAGTGTTTCTTTACTTGTTTTTCATTCTGTAGTATTTTTTTTTAAATTTGCCTTCCCCTGGAAGCATACAAAAAATGTTCACCAAAAATCATAGTGTTCATTTTTAAATAGCAGACATTTAACTGTTCTTAGAAAAGGAGGTAAAAAAAAAAAAGAGAATCATTTCACCTAGATAAACTTCTGATAACAAATCTGAGATGGAGTGCTAGATGTGAAAAAAACTGTATTTGACTTTTCTGTTTCAGTGAACTTGGCATTGTCCACAGACTGGAGCTGGTTATGAAATCATGTTTTGCTACCGTGTGATGATAGAGTCTATGCTGACAAATGAGAAATAGCTCCTTATTAGAAACTGGCTTATTACAAATTCTGTATTCAGACAAACTTCTGATGGAAGATGATAGCTTTATCAGTTTCATTATCCATTATAATGATTTTGGGGAAAATACATCTATTCCAAACTTTAATGCATGCATTGTATCACAGCGTGTTTTTTTGCTAGTTTGTCTAGTCTTTCTGCTTCTGCTCACAATACATTTGGTTCAGCTATGGTTTAAAGCCATCTTTAATCTATATACAGGTCAACGGACAGGGATGTTAGTCAACACAACCTAGGCTGCACATAAATACCAGTCATTTCCATGTATGTATGGATTCACTGTCCTCTTCTCTGCACTGAACATGAAGTGCGTTCTATAAAGCTCAGTATAAAGCTCTTTGTCCTTCAAAGCTCCAGGAAAGCAGGTTGACTCTTTTCTCTGCTGTTGACATTACCAGAAAAAAACATCATTAGCTTTCTTTTCCAGTCAATCCCTGGAAAGCACAATCTAAGGTCTGCTGCTTTGGTCCGTATTATGCTCACAGAAAAATTCCACAGGATGTCTTTGAAACTGTGCTCAGTAACAAACAGAATGTCTTCATAGCTGGCAGTGTCCTTTTGTAAAGAGGAAATATGCAGTAAATTTTAACAAACCATCATGTTGAATTTTGAAGCCTATCTAACTAGGTTATATTTTACTGGCCTTTCTTTTTTAAGTGCCTATTTCTGAAATTTGATATTAAATATGCTGACATTAAAAGATAATATCAGGGAAAGGCTTTTTTTATTTGCACTTGAGAAATTGTACCTGAAAATGCTAACATTTTATTTATTTATTTTTTATGATTATTCTATATTTTCTATGTTTGAAAATTCATTGCATGTAAAACAATCACTAAAACACCAGGAAAACCACACCCTTGGATTTCTCAATTAAGATTAAATTTATGAATTTATCATAAAATCATAGAGTGACCTGTTCTGGAAAGGACCATAAAGATCATCCAGTTCCATCTCCCCTGCCATGGACAGGGACACTTGTCACTAGAACAGGTTGCTTAGAGCCCTATTCAACCTGACCATGAACACTTCCAGTGATGAGGCCTCTACAGCTTCTCCAGACTACCTTTTTCAGTGCCTCAGCAGCATCACAGGGAAGAGATTCTTTCTAATCTCTGATCTAAACCTGTCCACTGTCTTAAATAGATTTCTTTTTTTAAAATATACACACTTTATATTAGTTGGTGTTATCTTAATAAAACACTTTTTTAAAATTCATTAACCTTGTAGATCTTTACTGAAAAAGATTTGAAAAATTTCAATGAAAATCTACAAAAATATTTTTTTGAAAGGCTGTTGGTTGATAGTTTTCTTAATAAAAATACTTTTCTTTAAGTCTCTTTTAAGTTCTGGTATGAAGAGTCATTTGATGGATAGTCCTTTATCTTTAAAAATGTTTACTATGGGATTAAAAAATAATCAAGAAATATTAGAAAATATGAATTGAACAATAATATTGTAAGTTCAAATCTGGTTAGTGTTCGAATTATGCCATAAAACTTAGAGACCTTTAAACTTAGAATATATTGCTAAAGAGTACTTTTTCTCGCCATGATATAAAGCAATTCTGCAGAAGAATATTTCATTTTGTACTTTAACATGTACATTATAAGACAATTCACAGAAAAAAGCTGAAATTTGTTCAGCAGAAGTAAATGGCAATAATTTCTTATTTGCCAGTAAAATCTTTAATGTGGAAGAAATAAACAGTTTATATGAGCAATGAGGGAATATTTAGATAAGCAGAATGTGATTAATTAAATAGGACTTGGAGTCCAGTACCTGCAGCATATCGCAAGTACTGAGATGTATTGCTGAAGGTGTTAAAGACTGTGTTTTCATATATTACCATGCATCACTGATTAGATTTAGGTCACTGTATTAGGAAATGATCGTTACAGACTTAGATGGATACTGTGATGCTCTCTTCATGGTGTTTTGAATCATTATCCTGCTCTTCTAAGTGTTCTTCAGTACTTCCCATTCTCAATCCTGGAACAGATGGTGTACTGTTGGTGTACAGGTGGATTTCAGCTCCCATGCATAGCTTGACTGGAGCAAATTAGGATCTTCTTTTATAGAACTTACAGTAACTGTGGGGAGTCTGTATAAAAAAGTTTGAAGCCTTTTTAAGATGTCGGATTATATCTAAAAAGAAAATCTTTTCAATGACCAGACTTTTGTAAGTGCCTTTTTATAAAATAGGTTTGGATTTTGTTTGCTTTTGTTTTGTCTTGGTTTTGGCTTTTGTTTGTTTTTTTTTGTTGCTGTTATTTTGGTTTGGTTAGTTTGGATTTTTTTATTTTTAACTTTAATAGTTTAACCTCTGGACATAATTTATAAAATATGATAATGTGAATAAATTGTTTTCTGGATAGAATTTTCAAAAGTATATGAGTCATCTATCACAACCTTTTTTATTATTGCCTTTGTTTTTCTCAATAAACATGATTATTTTCATTCAAATGTGTCCATCAGAATATCAGGTTGTGGAATTCAGTTTAGATGGATGGGTTTCAGGAGAATATTTCTCAAGAAATCAACTCACCATGATTTTGGTGATTTCCTGTATTTATTCAAGGACTCTTTATAAAGCTGAGCTCTACCCCACAATGTAATGATTTTGTTCATCCTAAAGAAACAAGCAACAAGAAATCAAAGCAGAGCAAGAAAGCAGTGCAATGACCTCAACAGGATTTTATAATATTAAAACAAAAAATGTCATAGTAAGAAAGAGTGGAAAAATAGCAATAGGAGGCAAAATGTGAAATATCGTCAGCCAAGTATGAGGTATGATCTTGCATAAACATCAGGTGAGACCACTCCATCTGTACCTTGGCATGTGAATGCATAAACTCTCACTGCAAGAAGAAAGGTGAAGAAAGTTGAAAATTCTCAGTCTGGCACCTGTATACCTGGAGGATTCACACTGGTTGCAAATAAATAAACATGTAAACTCTGCAGAACTGCATATAACTCTTTCAGAGATCAGAGTCTGGGTGAGAATGCAGTACCGTGACATGTGGGTGCCTCACCCTGACCCTGCGTGGTGCTGGGGAAGCTCTGCTGGTTGTGGAGGTGACGTTGCCAAGGTACAATGCATTATACTGAGTGGGTGTGTTGGCATCTCTGAAAAAGCTCAGGGATACCTTCCTCCAGGCTTTCCTGCCTAGATGAATTGGGACCATCAGCTACAAAATGACCTCATACTTCCTTGGCCTGTAGAAATAGAAAAAAAATCAGATGAGTTTCAAGGAAACATGATTTTATGTGCATTACTTTTTTTTATTTAACTAAAATTTGCAACTACACAATTCATATCTCAACTTATCCTCAAAAGAAACAAATCTGAAAGGGCTCCAGATAACTATAGAGATAGAATTAAGACTCTGAAAAGGCTTTGTAATATTCTCCTAAGTTAAAAATCATACTTTTTTTTTTTCCTAATTTTAATGGAGTTTTGATGGGTGATAAAGCCATTGTTCCAGTGGGGGTATGATATGAGCATAGAAAGCAACAATATTTGAGTGGGCTGAAGTGTTGGAGAAAGACTTTAAGAGAAAGCAGCAGAAATCTGACAGGCTGTGGTAAGGGAAAAGTATCCTTTCTCTTGGGTAGGATCCTTCCTTGAAGTGATTTTTGTAACTCTTAGGCAGTTTCTGTAAGATCAGCATCTAGAGTCTTGTCTTTGTAAGTGTTTGGCAGGGAATTAGTCTGTAAATCATCATTCAATGGGATTAAAAATCTCAAATACAGCTTCTCTAGCGTGGCAGCTGTAGTTTACTCAATGGGATCATCAAATCCTAAATCTCCTTCTCATAGGACTTAACACTACCTTATAAATAGACAGATATAACTGTAAAGGAAGCTTGTTCAAGCTGTAGCAATTAACACAGGCTGTGTCTCATTACAGTTGCTTAGGCTATAGTAAGCAGATTCCCATTATCGCACCTTACTTTTACTATGTTTTTTTACTATGTTTTTAATCACACCAATATTTGGACAATTTTTTTGGGTTTTTTTTTTTTTTTTGATAAGAGGATTTGTTCTGCTCTGAAGGCTGCAGAGGCAATATTGATTTTTACTCTTATGGGCTACAGAAGTCCAGCTTTCTTACAGGGAAACAGCAAAAGGAAATGAGAATCTATATGAGGCCCTTTCCAGTTTATATCTGCTGGGTACCTAGTGTAATAATAAATTAGTACAGCATTTCCTCTAACCACCTGCAAGAATGATTAAATTATTTTAAGCAGGTAGAGCTACAATTAGCAAATTAGGGGGTTTGTGTGGTCTTTGAAATAGTGGTAACAGAATTTCATATTGCATCATAGCTATCGGTGAGAACACTAGGTTTACTGAATTTTAAAAAAATCTGATTTGGGCATGATGGTAAGTAAGCACACAATGCTGTTTTCTGTGGCTACTAGTAGAGGCTTCACAAGCTGGCAAAACTCTGCTTATATGAATACCTGAGTTCCAACAACTGCATTGAAACAGTCATTCAATCTATGAATTATTTCTAAATGCTGTGATCTTAGATTTTGGATACCCAGGCATAATCAAATTAAGTTGATAACCCAATTAAAACTATCTTCAAGTCAGTCCTAGAAGCTGATCTTTTGATATTCTGAATAGCACCAGAAGGAAGATGCTCTTTTTCTTTCCTACATTTTTAACTTCTGTTTATGTATGAGGCTTTTTCTCAGCCTAGTATTGCTGGGAGCAGCCTGCTTGCCATGCCTGTCTTTTGCCAGCTCAAGGTGTGTGATTTTATCACTTGGCAATGCAACAGGCACCTGCACTCCATGAGCTTCCGATAGGCTGACATTTAAGTCGGATAAAAACAACCCCTTTGTGGCAAGCAAGTAATCAGGACAGTGTCATTACTATGGCTGAGTTCAAAGGAGAATGGTGTCTGGTTTGCCCAAAATTGAAAATAGTATCTTTTTAAGGACTTCAAACCAAACCAGCATATTAAATATTAAAAACCTTGATAGCTGTTGAAAAAAAAAAAAAAAAAAAAAGGAGTAGTTGTATGCTTTTATATTACTCTCATTGTACAGTGATAAACTAGAAAGATTTATTTTGGAAATTTTGAGCCAAACAACACATCTATAAAATATATATCTTCAGTTTGAGACTTTTTTTTTAAACTTTTGCCATTTTTCCCATAATGAAAATCAGTGGCAAACCTAATTTAATTGGCTTGTTAAACAGAATTTAACTGTCTTCCTTTTGATAGTGAAGGAAGAAATCTGTATTGTTTGATGTATATGACTTTTAGTCATTGCATATATATGCAATGTATTACATATTACATATTTTATATAGGGAAGATAATGCCAAGATTTGAAGGATGTCTTAGGTTGCACCAAGGGAAATATAGGTTGGATATTAGGAAAAGGTTTTTTACAGAAAGGGTAATTAAGTATTGGAATGGTCTACCTGGGGGTCTGTTGGATTCACCATCTCTGGATGTATTTAAGAAAAGACTGGATGTGGCACTTGGTGCCATGGTTTAGTTGAGGTTGGGTTTGGGTTGGACTTGATGATCCTGGAGGTCTCTTCCAACCTAACGATTCTGTGATTCTGTAATGTTATTATTGTTCATCATGTGTCCCAATACCATGAGTGCAGATGTCTTGAGCAAGGCCCCCATAGAAGCCTTTAAAATTTAAGATTAAAAATACACTTGGAGAATTTCTTTTGCACCATCTGGATTTTTTTGACTAGGAGTTTGGCTGCAAAAGAAAGCTTTTCTCCATGGTCCTAAAGATTCAGATTTTTTTAAAGCAGACTAAAAAATTTTCTCACATTACATGAATTTAGTATCTGGGATCCAAAATGAAGTTTTTTGAGATTAGCCATAAAATGTCAGAAATACTAAAAATGTTAGTAGCTATTATTTCTACTGACATATTTTGGAATGTGAGTTTCTCATGCCAGTAGAGGAGATTGAGATGTGCAGCCTCAAGCCTTACTGCATTAAAAATATGGCCTATATTCCACAATATTAATACAGAACAGCACCTGTAAAAAATATCTTACTGAAGAACACTCATCACCAGTCTCCTTGAATGGAGAGATCAGCTGTTCAGAGAATATATTGTTCTTCTAATAAAGACTTGTTTTCCTGTTAAAAAATTGTCCTCATTTGTCTTCAATAAAAGTAAATTACTTGCCCAGATATCAACAGCTTCAAATACAATCCATTTAACAGGTGACTAACCTTGTATCCTAGGCAAGAGTCAGTGAAAAAAGTCCAGTTGTACTCCTTCACAACAACCATAAAGGTATAAAATTAGCATGGACACTGGTCTATAAGTTTCTGAAAATTTAATGCTCAGAGATTCCATGGACTGACCTCCCAGATAGTCAGTATGATCTCTAAAACACGGTCTTTAAAAAGTGGGAAGCATGGGAGGAAGTATATAGGTTATAGGTGTTTTAAATTACTTCCAAATTTAAGTCAGTTTTTCAGTAAAACTATGACCCATAAACAGATTGTAAAACATTGTAAACTAAAATTACTTCTTAAATGTTTTATAGCATTAATATAGTTTTATGTCTTTGGAGATTAGTAGCTTTACAATTTCCTTAAAATAACCATGACAACAGAGTAAATTTTCAGTGGACATCAGTTGCTCAGTAATGGTTGTTGTAATTACAAGGAAACAAGATAGCAAAAACCTATAAATTACTTATCCTTTGATTGCAGTGTATTAATTATTGCTGTGCAGACTTGAAGGACTCAGGAATTTCAAGCATTTTTTCCTTGCATATCAGGCTTCTCAGTAACTGCTTTGTTGTCTTTCCCCCCTTCTGGCACAAGGCAATACTTTAATGAATAACAGCATTTTTTGTGAATTGTTTTAGGTGGTTTTGCATTCTAGAAACATCAGAGAATGAGATATGACAAGGTCATAAGGCTGAAATAACATTACCTTGTATACTTTGAAAAATTTAAAACTGTGATTCAGACAGTGATGTTTCTGCTTGATACCTCTCTAAATTTTTTGTGGTAGTTGAAGCATGGCCTGCAGCTCTGTGTGCGTGCATGTGTGTACAGTCATGTGACTTAGTTCATTTTTGATGTTGACCAGACAAAAGAAATCAAGCTACAAATTGGTTTATGGTTATTTAACAGTTCCAGTTCAGAGCTTTGTCCTCACTAAATGTCAGAGTTTAAGCCCCAGCTGAAGCACTGGAATAAGTTTGGGTTTTATCCCTGACAACTCATAGAAATCAATAATAGGAAAAGCCCTGATATACTTTTAACCTGTTTAATTATCTTTATTAACACACAGCTGATTGCACTCCAGGAAAAACAGGAAATAGTGTCAAATAGGAACTTGTTCAGCAAGATGAACTATCCTCATGGGTGACTGAGAGTACATTGGTCATAATAAGCTGCATGTGAAGCGTGGTTAGACAGAGAAGAAAATGGCATTTATGTTTCAGGTGTCTGTTAATGGACTAATGTCTGTTACATAATGACAATCCCAATGAGACAATGTTAAGGATTCAGATGTGTCTTGTTTGAGAAATCTTAAATTATTTATGTGCTTTCAGAACATTCTTATAGCTAATTGCTTTTGGCTGTGGGTTTGTACCTTGATTATTGGATTTTTTTGGTAAACTAACTACACTTCATATAAGCCTTAAATAGGAAATTGCTTAGTTCCTCCATTCTCTCTGCAATCCATTATTTCAACTATGAGTATGTGGCACTGATTTTGTTTGCCTGTTTTCTGTTCATTTTTATTCTAGCAATATATCATATCTGGAAAAATAATGAAGACTTAGAAAATAAATAACAGAATCTTAAGATGTCAGTAATGATAACTGAGAACTGTGGCCATGGTCTAGGACTTCCAAGAGCCTGGAGACAGTGAAGCAAAATCACAAATAAAAGTTCTCTTGGAGTTTTCCAAGAGCAAGCCTTGTATTGAGGATGAAGCCTGTTAGCTGGACCATTTCCCATTTTGATGACATTTTTACAATTACTCTAAGGATGGTTATCTTTACTCACCAGGATGCTGCCTAGCTTCCCAGGCAGCTGTTACCTGAGGCAAAAAACTTTTATTTTCTTTTCACTGGCCTCAGGAATCTACTAATACAGAGGAGTTGCTTAAAGGGTTGGACAAACTCTAAAAACATTTGTCCAAAAGCATCTAGAAAAATGGATAGCTCTTCAGATGCTTACTTTTTTTCTGCAGACAGCCCTTGCAGCCTAACTAGTTCCTGCACATCACAGTCAGCATTGATTCCTATAGTAGTGTGTGGCTTTATTTGATCATCTTCCTTGTATGAGCCCCACTACCATTTGGCACAGCTTTCACTGAGCTCCACATTTCCTTTCTCTCATGTGGTTCCATAGTAGAGGGATTCTTCTGAAGTGGAAAGGGAAGGAATCTTTCTTTCTGAGACTGTACAGGCGCTTGTGAGTTGCTAGTATTGACCAAGTTGTTTCCTTATCTGAAACACTTTATCTTAGTGTCTTTTGACTTCTGAAATTCACAGAGGTACGTATGTATCCTCTTGGAATGTTCTCATCCTGGCATGAAGTGAATGCTCAGACTGGAGTCTGAAGTGGGACAGCTGTAACTCATCTCTGCTTTCTCACATTCAGTATGTGCAAGCTGATGAGAAAAGTCTGGTATCATCTGAAAGACACTCTGTCAATTGTCAGCTTGATAGGTTCTTACCTGAAATGTGACAAAAAATGTGACTGAGGTCAGCAGTGCTGAAATAAGTACACCTTTCTGGGACTAGTAAAACAAAACCAACTAAAACAACAGAACCAAAGCAACAACCTTCCCCTTTCCCCCTAAAAAATTAAAGGAAGGGGGGGTTGAAGCACAGGAAAACCCTTACCAAACAGTGCCACACAGCAGGAAAAATGGAACATGTAGGGTAAGGAGGATTCTCAGTATCTCATGATACTTAATGGGGAAGGGTGCACCAAGCACTTCATGCCATGTGGTTCTCAAATAGCTCTTGGTGAGTCATTGTAGACACTGAGATAAACTGATGATTTGTTGTCAGAAGAAAACTATTCTGCGGTTCCTAGGAGTATACTAATTAGAGTTTTAGTTAAAAAAGTAGCACAATTTCTTCGACACTCCTGAATGTCCTCAATCTCGTCTGATCTCTTTGAATGGCTTTATATAGCTACAGCTTCTTGAAAAAAGTTTTTTTGCACAAGAATCATGACAACATAAATAAATGGTATGAAAACTTTTTTCATCTGGGAATATACTATTCCTATGACATGGCTGTTTTGCTGGAGTCTGCAGGTGATCCTGATTTATTAGAGAGATTCATGTCTACTTGAAATGTATTCATTTTGGTAACACTAAAAAAAATTACTTGTGATTTTTTTTTTCCACAAATACTAGTTGTATTTGTGGAAAAGATTGCTCACACTTTCACACCCACTTATGTCCCAGCCTATGTGTCAGCTATGTTTCGTTTTGTTTTGGTTTTTTTATTTTTGAAAATCATAACCATGAACTCTTCTCAAAATGACCAAAAGAAGTGTGCTTGCTACTAATTGTGCCGCAAAATATATTTAAAAAGAGAGAATTGCCAACCACAATATTTAAAACCAAAATATGCATGTGTACTTGATACATCTTCTACCAAAGAGCATTTGATACTATCCAGTCTATAATACCATGCAAACTAAACTTTATGAATCTATTCACACATTTTTATATGAGAAATTTAACCACCCTCTTATAACTTCCTCTTTTGGTTCAAGATGTTAGCTTGTACTAGACAATGTCCTATCACCCTGCTACTATTTTAGTATGTTACTAGAGTAGTATTTATCTCTCGGTTGAATTTTGTACCATGTGTTGATCTTTAGGAGATTGAATGATCTGTTCCCATTGCACACAATATCCATTCCCTGAGCCTGTCAGCTTTTTTGACTTGCTGGATTCTACAGTTCAGCAGTAGAACTGAATCAATCTTCTCTGGCACACAATGTGTTCTGTAGATTTTAAGATGAAACCTGTCTCGAAGGATTTTTTGAGTACAGAATGAAAAGAGCCTGTATTCTTTCAAATACGCTGGTAGCACAGAGCTTTTTGGCTACATGTATGGAACGGCAAGCTTTTTGTCTCACTCCTTCCTCCTCTCTTCTCAAAACCCCCTCCCATGTGTGGACGGAGCTGTCTCACCCTCAGAGGTGAAAGGAACAAAGCTAAGGTGTCTGGGGAGGTTCAAAGGGGCTCATTTTCTGTGCTTCAGTAGCTCCTTCCCCATCAGAACCTCTTTCATCACATTCTTTTCCTAGGATTGATGGATGCCTCTGACAAGGCTGCAGTGATAATTCCTGCCTTGCCGTAGCACCTACCTGTGAAGCAGCTCATCTACACCTCCTACCCCTCCCTGCTAGCAGTGGAGTAGGGAAGGTTGTTCACACAGCATTGCCCCACCACTGCGAGGAGAGGTCAAGGCATTGCCTTGTTGAGCTGAGGACAGGCTGAGTCCAGACTTGGAGATGCAAAACTGCCTTCCCCGTTCGGTGTCACCCTAGCAGGTGACAGACTGGTGTCTACCAATTTTAATTCTTTATCTGGCAAAATTCAAAGTTTAATCTGTGATACAGTCATATAACAGGTATATGTATTTTCTGATTGCAGACTCAAGGTGCTGTAAGGAGAGAAGCTAGAGTTCTGCATTTTTACATTCTGGGTTATTTGTTAGAGGGTAAGAACAAAAAATTCACCACTGTAGTTTGCTGAGAGTGGCCAATAGCAGATGCTGTGGGAGAGAATGTAGGGAACAAGGAAAATGTAGATGAATTTTTCTCCTGTGTATTCTTCTTGAAGTTGTAGCTGAAGGACTGCATGAACCAGAGTTTGCATTTAGATGACTGCTTTTAATAACCACTGTTACACCAACTAATTAATGATGGGGCAAATTGCTTTTTACTACTCCTATACTGTTGATGGCTAGAGTTCAGTCTCATCTCTGAATTTTATTCATTTCAGGGTAAATTTTATGATGCATGTCTTTGTGTTTGATGTGGGAAGAAGCTCTAATAGATTCTGTAAGGGAAAAAGCTCTACTTGTTATTTGTTATTTTAAATACCTTGTGATTATGGTACTTGCCCTGGCTGATGTTATACAGGAGTGGAATGAAGGGTTCTTTCCACAGAAATACACAATTTTAATTTTTCACTATACTGAGGACAAAGACATCAAATAAATTATACACTTCTGTGCAAAATCACAGCTAAGTTCTTGTCCATCAGCTTCAAAAATGTAAAGTTGTACTGCCTCACCTGGAATTGACTTATATCAGTTTATTTCAATACCAAATTTTTAACTTTTTCTATAAGCCTTGTAAAGAGTACCATCATAATTTGAATTACATATGCCCCAAATCTGTATATAATTCATTTCTTGTAGCACTCCAAGTTTCTCTTTCATTCTATTTTATGCATTCATACATGAACAGCCAGAATTTGCCCTGTGGTAAGTAAGATAAATTGCCTAAACATGGGCATCAAATGCCATTTAAGATACCCCAGGGTATCCATCTGGCCTCCAGCTGCTGCCTCAGAAAGACACAGATTCTCTCTCATATGAATGTTCTGCATATCTGCGTGGATGTTTCCAATATCTTAGGATATTTAAAATGTCAGTAAAGGTCTGTGTTTATTGTAACTGGATGAAATCCTGTTTTATTGTCCTAACTTGAACTGGGACATGTAGGGTAAGCAAGAAAAGAAGTCTTTTCCAATTTTGAATAGGTGTAAGACAATCATCATTTTTTATTTTAGTAACCACATTGCTCATTGTTTGAAAATGTCTGCTGTGTTGAGATTGAGCAGATATTCATTTTATAGAATATCTTCATTTATCAGAAACCTCACGTAGCTTGATACACTGTATAGTCTTTCTCTGACAGCCAGATTCACAAATTAACTTTTGCTTGTTCTGATTAGTTGTTTATAATTTTCTGTGGGGTTTTTTTTTGTATTAAATATAAGAGGAAAGAGTAAATTAAAAAGTAAATACAGCCTATATTTACTCTTTCCATTTATTCCATTTCAACCTTCTATTTCATTTGTCCCATTGACATCTACCTTAATTTTACAAATGCATTTTTCTCCTCTGGGAACTCTTCGTATTGAAAGTTCAAATGGTTATTTTCCCTCTTTTTAATTTCCTGAGAACAATTTACTTCATGTACATCTCTGTAGTACTTTTTCCTTTTAAAAGCTGCTTAGAATGAAATGATCATTAAAAAAATCTGAACCCTTAACTCCAGTACTTGTAACTAGTTGCATGAATTAATGAAATAAGAGTTGATCCTATAAATCTGAGGAGTCTTTCCATATAGCTGAATGCTCAGAGATGGTGCATGCTGAAGTTTTGATACACAGTAGTAAATTGTATTTTAGTGCACTACATAACTGCTTGACTTCCATTCTCCTAAGCCTACCCCTGAATCCAGGCTTACTTCTTTAGATTCATAGCAGATAAAATAGTTTATGTGGAACAGGTCAAAGAATGAAGACTCATCTTAAGTAATTTTAATTTCAGACTAAAAAAAAAAAGGAAGTATCAATCCATAGACATATGATTTCAGAAATAAAATATTTGGATCTAGTATCAAGCCTTATAATGAAATCCGCTCCACTGGAGTTGGAATATTCTGCAAATGGCAGTCACAAGACTTATCAGCACAACCACTTTTCTACACTTTTTTTCAAGGTACTGAAGTAACAGGGCCTCATAATAATGAAATATTTTTAAAGACTTTCATATAAGAAAAATACAACTATGTTGATTTAATTTAAAATATATATTTTTAAATAAGGTTCAGCACTGTTCTTAATTTAAGAACTATATATTAATCATTTTTATATGCACTTGGCTAGTCCTACATATGAACTTGTGGTTTACAAGTCAATCTACTTCTTTTCCACTTCCTGAAATGTGAAGAGAATTTCACTGGAAGGCATTGGCCAAGTGCATGCTGTAACCTCACAGGAATCTGATATTACAGTCTGCAGTACAAGAGGAGATATTTTAGAATCATGTGAAATGTAACTTGACAAAGTAGGCACATGAAGGGTTAGGTAGTTACTGAGAAGTATCTCAAGAATATCAAGGTACATATTTAAAGATTTCTTAAAGAAATCTTAAAGAATGTGAATTTTCAAGTCCAGTGCACAAAGGACCTGTACTACAACAGTTGCTTACCAGAAAGAGTCCTCCTTGACCTCTGTGTAAGGCATTGAAAATTCAAAAGGGTCCATCACAGCCTTGAATCTGATTTTAAAACCTCATACATTTTACCATTTTTTCCTCTGTAAATAACTTTTCTGGCTAGTTTAACCTGCATTTTGAAAGGCTTATAAACAGCTGAGATCAGAGAAACATTCTGAAATATCTAGCTCTGGTGCTGGTTTAACACCCAGGGCTGTTTAATGCTGATTGTTGCAAAGTGGGAAGGAGGAGGGAGAATTTCTTTCTGTACTAGAGTATTTCTTTAGACCTAAAAATTGTAAATATGTCCTTTGCTCAGAAAAGAGATACTTACAAAACATATCTCAAAATAAGTTAGTGACTATGTCTTTATATTAAAAAGCCCCAACTCAACCAAACCCAAACCAAAAGAGATTGGCATGGAGGAGAGATGAAGAACATAAAAGCTCACACAGGATTTTCCATAGTTAGCCAGGCTTATTATGTAGTCTGGAAATTCTACCAGGTAATTATCTTTTAGATATCCAGAATAAAATAAAAAATTAGTTAAAATTATGACAGATTGAATACAATTACCTTAGTCATTCATGAGTTAAAGTTACATATGGTAACATAACCAGATATAGAATAAAATGGGAAAATGCTCAAAGACATAGTTCCCTCACTTTAACTGTTTTATTAAATGATTGCTTTAAATTTTTAAAAAAAATTTAAATTGGTGAAATTGTTTTTTAAAAAGTATCCTGATTTCTACTCTCTCTGGTGGTCTACATTAGCATTATAGGAACATTTATCCTAAGAAAAAGTAACATTTTTGTTTCCAATGAATGTGGCTTCCAAACGGAGCTAGCCAAGTTCATTCTCTAATATAAATACCCTATTCTAGCACTGTTTGTTGTGGTTTCCCAAAGTACTTTTTATCGAAGCTGGAATTATGTATTCCTAGCTCACTACCTCAGGTCTTTGTTGTATTCTGTGTTACTTTCTCTCCACAGAGTGTTAAATTTCAGTTTCTCAGGCAGACCTCAATGTTCAATAAGAGGAGCGTTTAAGTGCTCTCTGTCTTAAACTTGAACTATGATGCAATTGCCTGAAATGGTAATGATAATGGTAATATGTGGCAGTACCAGATATAAAGAGTGCTCAGTTCTGCATGTCTGGCTGTCAGAAAAAGAGACACTTTCATGGCATTTGTTAGAGCACTGTATACTGAACCCGGTTTGCCTCCTCACATGAGATTATTCATTTTGGTCAGCTACAGTGTTTCTCCACATGGTTTATTATCTGATCTATATACAGTGTTAATCAGTTTTTCCACAGAAGTATGCAATTTGATGGACTATCCAACAAAGTATATTTTCTTAGAAAGTCTTTTCAGTTTGGGGACTATCCATTCTCAGATGTGCTGTTCATTCAGATCATTCACCAGAGCATATTTTTCTTCAGATGAGATTAACATTTTTTAAGAATACTCATTTACCCTTGGTAGTTTGTTTATGGGCTCGAGACATCTAGTGCGTCTTACACTTTCATTCTGTCCTTACACTTTCAAGACTCTTGCTACCATCCTGCATTCATTATTCTGGGAACCACTGGTCAAATACTCAGGTTTTCTGCAAATACCTTTAACTTTGCTTTCCTGGTTATGCAGCTAATGGTTTATTAGTACAATCCAGTCATGCATACCTCCTAGTTATAGTTCATTAAGTGTTTCATTCCACAGTGGAATATGAATATAATAAGACATGGATTAAAGCAGTAGTCTCCTTGTTAACAGAATACACAAGTTATGGCAGCATTGCTAAAACACAATCAAATATACTTTAGAGCAGTTACTGTGCCTGTTACTGTACTTTCTAAAATCTGATGTTTAACAAAGGGATCGTGCTTTTTTCTCAGTGTTAGGGAGTGTACATCTTCTGTGACTAATTCCAGCTTTTAGCAAGCCTGATTTTATTAACTTGACAAAGGTTGGTTGACTTTTGCTGCATGAGAAACATCTTGGTGGACTCAGTTGGAGAGCCTGCTGAACTTAGCAAGTTGCCTGTTGACTGTGGTGCTCAACATGAGATGTTGTTGTGCTCTACACAAAAAAAAGAAATATGGTTCTCATCTGGACTAGTCAGTCTCTTTGTACATTGTGGTTTAATCCCTGCAGCTGAACATCACATAGACTCCTTTCCTCCCCCACCAGCTGCGCGTGCTGGGGAGAGAACTGGAAGGGTAAGACTGAGAAAACAGTTGGGTTGAGATAAAGAGGGTTTATTAGGTGATGCAAAAGGTACACATAAGCAAAGCAAAAGGACTTAATTCATCCCATGCTATGGGCAGTCAGGTGTTCAGTCATCCCCAGGAAAGCAGGGCTTCATCACACATAAGAGTGACTTAATACCATCTCCCCAAATGTCCACGTCTTCCTTCTTCTTCTCCAGCTTTATATGCTAAACATGATGTTATATGGTAGAAAATATCCCTTGGGTCAGTCGGGGTCAGCTGCCCTGGTTGTGTCCCTTCCCAGCTCCTTGTGCATCCTCCCCAGTGGTGGAGTGGGATAAAATGCAGAAAACACCTTCACTCTCTGTAAGTACTGCTCAGAAAAAGGTAAAACATCCCTCGTGTTATCACCAGTTTTCAGTGCAAATCCATATCAGAGTCCCATATGACCTACTATGAAGAAAATTAACTTTATCCCAGCTAAAACCACCACAAGATATTTCAAAAGTGAGCCATATATTATAAGCTCACACTCTTATTGCTAAGCATAATAATGTTTTAAGTTCCTGTTGGTCTTAAGGGATCCCAAGGACATTTCCTATCTGTTCATAAAAATGATGGTTTTTCCATGACGTCTTCAAATGCTGCTGAGTGGAAAGATGAATTCTGTTGTTACTATAGAGCAATGTTTTGAAGGTTACCTCCATAACTATGTACAACAACAGCTGAGTATGTGTTTATTGTGTGGAAGAAATTTATTGCATCAACCTGCTGTGTGAACAGTGAAGAATAATTTCATTGCTTGAAAGATTGTAGACTGGGATTTTTCTTGCCATTTATTCTGTCAAAAGAATTGGGAGCAAAGCATGAAGAGTTTTCCAAAATTTTCTCTTGAGTCTCTTCTATCTTCATGGGGTCTTAAGTCTTTACTACACATAATTTTTGATACTCTTCTCTCATGGTTGCTCATGTTTAATTTTTGCAGCCAGAATTTTTCTGGCAGAACTGTGAAATTGGCACAGTATTTAATGTGCCACTTGTCACTCTCAAAGCACTGTTTATTTCACTGGATATCAATTTTATATGAAAGCTGTTATACAAAACAAAATGCTATAGAGAACAAAATACTTTGTGGGAGAGAGTCAGACAGACATACAAGAAGAATTTATGTTGAAATTCTGGAGTGTGTAGACTGTTCCCACATCTACTAGCTTACTTCTGCTTGATAGTATCCAGAACTTCAAGCTTAGGGTTTTTTTTCATTCTATGGAAACCATTTACAGTGGACTTAGTGCCTCTATGTGATACATTAACGTGTTATAGCATAGGAATTTGCTGTGAACTGGCTATTCTTTTCTTGGATGTTCACATGGAGAAACATGAAAACATTGTGGGGGCATTTTGTGGTGGTTTGGGTTTTCCCCCAGTAAAGATAAATTTCATCTCCAGTCACTGAAATAGAACATTAACATACTTGAATTTTTCTTCAATGAACCTCAACTATAAATATGATTCACCTATATATAAAAATTTGGGGAAAGGGTATAGTTCATGAAAAATCTGTGCAGGAGTGCAGGTCCTTGATGTCACCTTGAGGGAATCCATCAAAATGTGTTCTAATTTGGCTGGTCTGGTTGCCAAGGTAGATGTGTAGTTTTCAATCTTTGAACATTCTGTTGATCGAAGTAAGAACAGTGTCAATTTATAACTTTTGACAGCTTCAGCAATGGCCTCTTTTGTCAGGCAGTGTCATGTATAGAGGACAGAGCAACAAGTACAGCTGATGTACTTAATTTATTTTGATAAAATACTTTTGCGTAGGTGGTCAATGCTAGAAAAAGCGTACTAACTGTGACAATTAAAACATTTGCATCTCAAGGTCTTCTGTGAGTATTGGCTCCTAAGTTGATGATATTAATAATATTTTTGTACTTAACAGGAAAAATTTTAATGTAGTTCTTTACAAGATTGCTATTTTATGCCTACTGCCAAGTATACACATCCTAAAGTCAAATGATGCCTTTCTTCATGTCAAAAGAAATTTCTTCATTTCTGTTTTATCCCAGAATTTCCTAATGTTCTATAATAACCACACAAAACACACAAACAACCAGAGAAAAAGATTGCAAAGGATTATGTTTTAAAATTATTTTCATAGAATAATAGGGTAGATTTTTCTGATGATGTTAATAACGTACATTTTGACATTGGGGGACATATCATACTATACTTGCATTATGAAGAACCTGTTCAATTTCTAATAAGTATTTTTTTCTTTAATATACATTTTAAAATTTGCTTTGTTTATTGATTCTTAATATTTTTTTCAGGGAGTGCTGGAACACCTGTTGTTTTCAATGAAAATGGAGATGCTCCTGGACGCTATGATATTTTTCAGTATCAAATCACCAACAAGAGTACAGAATACAAAGTAATTGGTCAGTGGAGCAATCAACTTCATCTAAATGTAAGTATACTGTTTCCCTTAGTATTATCCTGTTGAAAATAGTTGCTCATGGCTTAGATGGGCACACTGTTCACTGGGCAAAAAACTGGCTGGAGGGCCAAGCCATCCAGAGATGATAGTAAATGGAGTTACATCCAATTAGCAGCTGGTCACAAGTGGTGTTCTCCTGGGGTCAGTACAGGGGCCAGTCCTGTTAATTGTCTTTATCAATGATCTGAACAAGGTGATCAAGTGCACCGTTAGTAAGTTTGCAGAGCAGACCCAAGTTGAACAGTCCATGCTGGAGAGTAGGAGAGCTCTGCAGAGCACTCTGGTCTGGCTGGATTGACTGCCACGGCCAATTGCATGAGGTTCAACCATGTGAAGTGGTGAGTCCTGCACTTGGGTCGCAACAACCCCAGGCAGTGCTGGAAAGTGGCTGGAAAACTGCCCAGCAAAAAAAGTCCTGGGATTGTTGGTTGATACAGCAGATTAGGAACCAGAGTGTACCCAGGCAGCCAAGAAGGCCAGTGGCTTCTTGGCTATATCAGAAATAGTGAGGCCGGCAGGACCAGGGCAGTGATTGTCCCTCTGTACTTGGCGCTGGAGAGGCTGCAGCTGATAGAATCATAGAATCGTTAAGGTTGGCATAAATCTCTAAGGTCGTTGAGCCCAACCATCAATCAAACACTGCTAGGACCACCACTAAACCATGCCCCTAAGACCACATCTACAAGTCTTTTAAATATCTTCAGGGATGGTGATTCTATCACTTCCCTGGGGAGCCTATTCCGTTGCTTGACCACCCTTACAGTGGAAGAATTTTTTTCATATTATGAAATCTAAACCTGTCCTGGAACAACTTGAAACCATTTCCTCCTGTTCTATCATTCATTACCTGTGAGAAAAGACTGACCTCTGCCCATCTCCAACCTTCTTTCAGGTAGTTGTAGAGAGCAATAAGGTGCCCCTTGAATACTACAAGACCCTGTAGTGGCTGAGGGATCTGGGCTTGGTTATTCTGCTAGATAGAAAAGGAGCCTCAGGGGAGAACTTACTGCTCTCTACAACTACCTGATAGAAAGTAGTGATGGGACAGGGGAAACTACTGGAAGTTGCACCAGGCGTGGTTTAGATCAGACATTAGAAAAAATTTCTTCACTGAAAGGATGATCAAGCATTGGAACAGGTTCCTCAGGGAAGTGGTCATCATCCCTGTGAGAATTTAAAAGATATGTAGATGTGGCCTTTAGGGACATGGTTTAGTGGTGGACTTGGCCATGTTAGGCCAATAGTTGGACTTGATGGTCTTACATGTCTTTTCAACCTAAAGGATTATATGGTTCTACCAATTTGATTATGATATTGACATTAGAGAATACTCATTTGAGTATTAAATTAATTTAAATGCTTAAAAAATATTCTCTATCAGTTGCCAGAACAAAGCACTTCCCCTCTGTTCTTGAGAAGACAGTAAAAGATAGCAAAATAGCCTGAACCAAATTATTTATATTTTCAAGTCAGATGGGTTGTGTTGTTATCAGCTCCTTCAGGGGATAGTTTCAAATCATTTTATATCTGTTTTTCATCAATGATTAACAAGTTAATGATGGGGACAGGTAAATTGCCCAGGTATTTCAAATAATATAAGAGAATGGAAATGTATTTCATAAAAGACAAATTTGGATTCTAACCACTTCTGATTTAGTTAAAACATTGAGATGAACTACTCCAATAAAAATATTCCTTGAATATAAAGGGAGACTTTGGTGTTTTTCTATATGAATAACTAGGATTTGTATTGTCCCTTATTACTTCATTGCAGAAGGAATTAAAAACCCACAATCTACCCATCCTTGGATGTTAATTGTTGTCTTAATGTGTTTTGCAAGTTGGGGGGTATTTAAGTTCCACCTGTGCATGGGTTTATATTTAGGGGTTTTTTTTACTGATTTTTGATATTTTCATAATTTTTAAAATATATTTTTATTTTGGCTTTTTCTTTTTCTTTTTTTTTTTTTTTTTGAGAGTATGTGAAATACCCAGGTTGTTTTGCTAAAGGTTGATATGGATAACAGTGTGAATTGATGATCAGATCACTTAAACAAGTCTATGCAGTGAATTCAATCAAACCACAAAAATAAGGTTTCAAATACCTCTGGTTTTCCGTGTGAGAATATGGATGGAATTATGAAAATTCCAGATGAATAGTAACAAAGAGGTGTAGGAAATATTTACAAATTATTCTCCTGTTCTGACTATTTTGCAACAATTATCCAAGTGCTATCTACAATAACACATATGATAGCTCCCCATTTTCATCCAAAGCTGTTAAACCACTTTAGCATATCTACAATTTAATATCTGTAACTACTTGTCAGGGACTCATTTATTTATTAATACCGAATAAAAAAAATCCTATGGAATACATGCCAGATTTTGATAATTGCTACATTTTTCTGAAAAGTTAGTGTTTATTAAATGAACTCGAAAACTGATACACTCATTTTGCACAAATGCTAGCACTAACATAACAGTTATACAGTAATATCTAAAAGCTACCTAAAAATTTGCTTCAATTTTAGTTCCACTATGATCTGCCTTTTTCTATCCCCCCCAGGCTTCTAAATTTTTCATTAAGCCTGTAGTTTTTCAGTCCCATTATTTCTGCCTCATGTGTATGTACTCGGGGGAACTCTGAAACATGATTGGATTGATGGGTACTCATTCTACTGAAGCCACACCATGCTAACCACATCGACCACAAATCTAACAGGAAAGGATTTGTCTTAAACTGCCCCTCATTAACTCTGATTAGTTAAGGATGTGTTGGAATGTTGTTCGGATCTCTTTTTTCACCTCCATGAGCTCATGTGCTGGATACAACTGGTTGTTCAAGCTCTCAGGCAGGCTCTGGTACGCAGAGCTGTGAAGATGTGCGTGGGCTGGCACAGTGCCCTGCAGTGCCGGCTCCTGTTTCCCAGCCTTGTCTTAGGGTCCTGCTCCGGCTTCACCACCCCCTGCTCTGCTGCAGCCCCCTGCTCACACGGGCAGGATGCAAACAGGCACACGGGGCTCTCTCTCTTCCTGTGGCTGCACTCACTAAACTCTTAGCAGGTGTTGATGGCGGTTATGACAGATGATGATCTGCTGTGACAAAGCTGTTGCCTCCTCTCACTAGACAAAATATATTAAAACCAAGTAATCTTTTTGAATGATTGTCAATACTCCAGATCATCATATTGCAAATTAGGAAGTGCTTTTGATTGCCAATGAATCACAGGGAACACAGTGGATGTTTTCATTAGTTTCCATGAAAACATCTACATTTATTGAAAGTGAAGCAGTTTGAAGATGGCAGAGAAATTTTTACCCTGCTGTTCTTTAAAGGAGATGCTTTTAAAAGATAATACTTTCCCCCCTGTATCCTTTCTCCTCTAGTTTCCTTTTAATGAAGACACATGTAACGATGATTTTTAGTGAATATTTGTAAGCTAGATAGCTGTAGATACCTCTACCCTGGTTTTTACAGATATTTTTTCCTCAAATTGTGCGGTAACATATTGTAGCTATGATGTGTTTATGATTATGTTCATCTATACAGCTGGTATTGTGCTTCAGAAAATTTACAGTTTTTATTCATCTGCTTATTTTCCCTGTCAGAAAAACAAATCAGGAAAGTATCAGGTTTTTAGTACAGTTCAACCCTTGGAACAATTAATGTAAGACAAACTGGAACATATCTTCCAACTAAATAATTTAATCAAAAGGTTTCCCTTTTCTATTTCTTATCTCCTCATTCCCCCTACTTTTCCATTTTTCTTAAGATGATCTTTGCTAATTTATATCAGGTTTTAGCTGCAGGTTTGTTGTCTGGGCTGTGGCTTCTCATCTGCTAGCCAGCCCCAGTCTGACTCTGGCCAGCACCGCCAGGATTCAGAGTTGCTCGGCTGATGTCTCTGGCTCCTCAAAGTTTCACTGACGCTGCAGGGTCTTTGTCAATCTTCAGACTTGTTCCTTTTTCATTGCAGTGCTGGATCTCCCTTTGGGCAGAAAGTGCTGACTCTGGCTGGGTAAAGCCTCTGTGTCACACTCCCTAAGGGGATCTTTCTCAGCAGGCTTCACCACCCTTCTAGCTCTGATGCTGCTTTCTTAATGGAGACTTCTGTAACATAAATGCTCTCCTTTAGGTTAGCTGACCTTTTAAATTTCCCCTGAAGCAACTATAGCTTCCAGTTACAGGCACTTCATGACTACTGATCAGTGCTACTCTTGTAATTCTTACAAAAGAAACACATGCATGACAATGCTGATACAGTAGATAAATTAAGAAACAATAATGATCTTATAAAATAAAATTTTTGCATTATTCTTGAGTTTGAATAAGGTATCTCAGTCTTTGACAGACACAAGGAAACTGTGAAAGCAAATATTTGCTTTCATGTCCAACAATAATCTCAACCTGATTGTCTAATGATTCTGGCCATGTAAATTTGCACATCTTTTAGTAAAGTCCTTTTACTCTCCAAGATTTCCTGACTTGAAGTGATATTAATGTCCTGGAAACAACCAGACCTTTAAAACTTTCAGTATGATTTTAAAGGAAAAAAAAATTGCTTCTTCTCATTGACGATACACTAACTGTCAGTGTTTTCTCTTGTTTACTTTCATCATTTACTTTCATCATTTTCTTTTTATCAGTAGAAAAAGATAACTTTCAGGGAAGTCTGATAGTTAAAATGCTTTCTTCCAAAAAAAATAAGAATTCCTGGTTTTTATAATGAATAAAAATCCAGGCAATGGTAGCTGTTTCTGCAAAAGTTATGTTTTATTCATATTGCAACAATATTTTGCATACCAGGTCACACGTAAAAATTTGCTACAAATGTGTGGGTTTAGCAAATTTGAGCTCTCAACCATGTAATATCTGTACAAGGAAAGTTGTTAGAAACAAGCTTGCTAGTCCTTGCACTTATGATTTGAATTCAAGTTCTTTTTATGATTAATAATGAATTCACCCTTAGAAACTGTGTTCTGTATTGCATGCGCAATAAGGGCTAGACAGAGATGTTGACTGGTGGCTTTTGTCAGTGGCAGTAGATAGAAATAGTCCTAGAGTTTTAATAATGAATTCCTAAGTTCCTTTCCTTAGAAACCCATTCAGTTTGTTCTGGTTCATTATTGAACATCTTTTTTTCTCCTCTTAAAAATGCTGTATGTTTAAAGCTAAATACCAGTTGGAAAAAGAAAAGTTGAAATGTTAAAGAATTTTAAAAATCTAATATTTGATAAAAAAAAAAAGCAAAACCACACATTTTTTAAATACAGTTTGAAACAATCTCAGATTGCATTTCAAGCTTATAAATTATTTTGGTCTACCAAAATCTGTGTTTAAAGACCCCAAAATGAAAAAAATATGTAGATCTAAATCCATATTCTTCAAATTTAGTGATTTTGATTGATGAGTCTTCAGGCAGACACAATTATTGGTGATTTCAAAATCACACATTTAGCTGATGCAGTTAAAATGCTTGAGTGGATATCAACTTATGTGATAGTATTCCTTAAGAAAGTTCCAAAGCATATAAAAACCCTGCATGTTTCCTTGGAGCTGCTCAGGGCTAGGTTGGACGGGGTTCTGGGCAACCTGGTCTCATGAAAGGTGACCCTGCCCACAGCAGAGGGGTTGAAACTAGATGATCTTTCACGTTGCTTTGAACCAGGCCTTTCTATGATTCTGTGTTTCAAGTGAAAACAGTGAGTTTTAAAGACAGAATTCACTTCTATTTATTTTGTTGTTTGATTTGGGATTTTTCTCTGTTTTGTTTTGTTTTTCACCAGAACACAAGAGTTCTGTTAAAATAAAATAGAGATTTTACAATAACAGGTTTCTAACATTCTCTTAGAAATAATAAGATGCATAAAGCTTTCATATTTATGGAATGTATGCACTGAGGATATGAATGACTCAGGGGCATCCATTTTTCCATAGTGATCTTGATTTATGATGAAAACTATAAATTAAAATTACAGTGTTTTGATGAACTATCACAGAGACATCAGCCTTAAGCACCGTGATTGGTGAACTAGTAAAAATTGGGAACCTCACACTGACAGTGAGCTTCCCTTCAGGCAGCCAGATCATAAAGAGATTTGAATCAGTATTTGATTTCTCTTCTAGGCCTCATGTCTTGTATCTAATACTGAAGGAAGCCATCAACACTGAAATTAGTCAATTATTTTTGGAAGTTGCAGATTCAAAATGCATTAGTTCCTTTTCTTGTGACATGGTAAAAGAAAATGCCTCCAAAAATTTCCGATGTTTTCTGTAACTGCATTAAATAAATTTCAAGCTTTGCTGTAGGCCACTATATTTCATTAAAGAAGTCAGAAAGCCTCTTTTTCTCCTGTGGTAGCTATTATATAATTGATGTCTTTAAAATGCTGAACCTAAGCCCTGTGTTTAACAAAAGAACACAGTACAGTGAAACACACAACAAAAGCACTTAGTGCTCTATATGATTGTATCTATAAACAAAATATGACAATCATATGGCCAGCAGGGTTTTCTTCTGCCTGCATGTAACAGGGCAGTAGAGTTCAAACTCTCATTCTAACAAATCCGTGTTATCTGACTGAAAATTGTTGATGCTGGGTTAAAAGCAAAACTAAATGAGACAAGCAAAAATGTTTTAGGTTTTTCTACTCTTCTCAAAATTATGCTGCTATCTTCCTTTATTCTACACTAGGCTGAATAGAAGCTATTATGGTTTTTAGACTAGTTAGGTTTCATAAAACTAGTCCTGATCTTAGCATTGGTCAAGGAATCTGACTCAGGATTTGTTCTTCTCTACTGTTAGTGTCTTAGGTCAATATGAAAATTGTATCTGCTAAGGCCCAATTCTAGATTAAAAAGATCAGTCAACAGTAGGCTACAGTAGATGAGAAGTGGAGACAAGACAAAAATTGCAGGAAACATGAAATAAAATTAGGATTTTATGATATTGAAAGGTTATGGGTTGTATTGATATAAAAAGGTTTGTAGTGGAAATAGGTTGAACACATATGTTAAAAGAGCATTAAATGGTTTTAAGAAGTGCCCATACTAGACAGAAACTATTTCAGACATGAAATTTGACAATCAAAACAGAACTGCATTCAAGAACCAGTGACCTTAGAAGAACCCAAGAAAAATGACAACTTGTCTTCCTTCTGAAGGTTTTTACTTCATTGGTCCTAATAGTCTTTTTTCCCACTCAATGAAAGAGACTTCTTGACCGATACTCTGGAGAAAAAGAAACAAACAAACAAACAAAAAGAATAAAAGGTAACTGCTGAGAAAATACCCTGAAATTTAATAATAATTTTTTCCTCATTAGTATGATAGCAAATTGCCAGTGCAGCAGTCTCTGCTCAAGAGTTAGGATGAATACTGACTTTTTTCTCACCTTTTCAGGGTGAGTGAAAGTCAGGTTCCTCAAATGAAAGATGAAGTTGCAGTTGTATGTTTGGCTGTGAATTTGTCACAGGATTCTTGAGTGGGTGGTAGATATTTTATCGCTTTTTGTGTTCATCCTTTCTAAGAGTGGTATGATTAGAATGAATTGCTTTTTTGAATAGCCATAACCAACAGGACCAAGAGTATTCCTGTTTTTTCAACAAACAAGAAAGGAATGACAAGCATTGCACTTATTTTTTAAAATATTCTTTTCTCTTTCACAGTAAAAAAAAAAAAAAAAGTGTGCAGTGATAGAACAATAAAAATTCAGAAGCTTTTAAATGAATTCCTGGAGAGTTTTGCATTCATATATGGGACTTCGGAGCAGGGTTAGCAACTCCCCTGGTACAAGCTAATACGAGTTTTAGCATTGACAAACAGCTACTTGGCATGTCAGGTAGTTTCAGCAGGTCTGCAGTGAATTATTTTGTGGAGTTCCAGAGTATATAGAAATATATCCAGTGTGAAATACAGAGTATGAGCATGATACTTCCCCAGTCTCTTCCCCCCTTCTCCTTCCCCCCACCCCGAAATTTATATATGTCTTGTAATTTGAAAATTGATCTGCCCTTTAAACCTTGAAGCAAATTGTTTAAAAGTCCTTTAAAGAAAAAATTGTAGATTAAATGATTAAATTAATTATTGTTCATTTCTGTTACATAATGGAAGTCTACCACTAAATTAAAATCATTAAGTGGAAAACGAAAAAGACCTTCAATGGTTATTATATGATGAAAGAGAATAATCAGCAGTAAGCAGAACATTACTGTATGATTATTTTTTCTGTTTGTTTTGCTGCAATTCTCTTCATCTTGCACTAATATTATTTTAATTACTTTAGGATAGTCATCTAACATTTATCCGGGACTTTTCATCCTGATAAATCCCCAAACACTATTTAAAATAAAAAAATTAAAGATAGGGAATTAATTATTTTCTGAATATCTAAAATGGTATCACTAGAATTAGCGGTGATGTTAATACATCTTAAGACAGGGAACAAAGAATGCATAGCTAATTTAATTGTAACTTCAGGTCACAGTAAACAGATTTAGTGTTGATTATGTCAATAAAATATGCTTGAAATGACTGGGTCAAAGAAGGAGGGTTGCAGTGCTCTTTCTGGTAACTGCAAGAATTCCCCTTTTATGGAAAACTTAGGTATAAAGCTGAGCAATAGCTTTGGAATGGTTAACTGATTTGCATCACCAGAGGCCATTGCAGCAAGGAACTCCTAGGCTTATGATGTAATTGATCTGTTCTCTTCCTCAGTGCTGTGAGCTCCTTAGCAGGACTGTGGCTTCACTTTGAAAAGTAAAGTAGCTGGAGAGAGTCCAGCTCCAAGCAATTATAATGATCAGCCATCTAAAAGTATGCCTTTAGGGAAAGATTGAGCAAACTAGGGTTGTTTAGTCTGAAGAAAACTGCACTGAGGGGTGTTATGTTAATCTCTTCCAACACAGAAAGGATTATTCAGGAAAAGAACAAACTGTTAGGCATAGTTAATTTGGCTATTAGGAGAAGTACTGGATTTGAATTACAGTGAAAGATATCTAATGCAGACATGCTGGAAGATTCTAAGCATGAGGATAATTAAGTACTGGGCTGCCCTGGGAGGCTGGACAATCTCCAGCACTGTGAGCTAGTTGGAGCAGGTGAGCTGTAAATATTGATTTTGTATAAATGATTCAGATATGGGGCCACCACTTCTAGAGTTCTCTGGCTTTCATTTGTTTGGTGGGTTTGAATGCTAATTATCACCTCAGAGACAGAGTCCTGTATCCCTTGAGCAAATGCTAGGAGGCATACAAACAACTAGACTCCTATACTTGATTTTGTGAGTGAATATAAGACTGTCTATGTCTGTAGCAAGAGCTCTAGAAGAAAGCCATGAAAGACTTATTGAGTTATAAACCTGGTTACTTATTTAGGATCTTCTTTTGCTTTAAGTTGTGCATCACTTAATGGATAAGGACAATTTCTCTAGCAATTTTCCATTCATATATACGACTCCAGTTTGGACTTCTTTTTTACATGCTAGGTGCTTAACATATCCCAAACTGATTTAAGTTCCCATACGTGGGAAACAGTTTATTATTGCAGCAGTGGTGATTTCTTTTACTTAGACCTTCTTTCCCTAACACTTAGAGAAGCATTCTCCTGGTAAACAAAAGCAATTTACCATACAATATTTAAAATGAATCATTAATAATGCAAGACATAGGAAAAGTAGGATCATTACCATTTCTTATTTACTTTATTCTTGTAAATATGTTTTTCTTAAATAGGTATTCTGTAAAATAACAAAAGACAGCCTAAAGAATTTAGTTGCCAAGAGAGTACATAGACATTTTTCTATTTTCCTATTTATTTTGCCTAGTTATGATATTTTCATTTGTTCTCAAAATATTTAGTACCTGAAATCTGCCTTTGTGTTACGGAAGACAGCTAAAGGGATCTCAAGAGATTCTCTAGGCCTTGGATAAAGTTAATATCTTCTACACTTATTTTGTTTTAAGGGTGAAGACTTTTTCAACTTCTGAAGGCATTGTCTTTCATTTTTAAGCTACTCTTATCTCTCTGAAGTGTCTTATAAATACTGAACTTTACTCCTTATTGCTATAATTTAAGCCTATAGCTTATTTTATTCAGTGTACATCATGCACATCCTCGTCCTTTTCATGTAATTGAAGACTGTTGTTTTACCTCCTAGGCTATGTTATTTCTTCAGGCTATACAACAGGAGTTTGTTCAATTTAGTCAAATATATCATGTTTTCTAGATGTGCTTCTAATCTTTACAGATTTCCTCTGGACTCCTCATTTGGTTCTTCTTCAAAGGGAAACACAATGACCTAACCTTCAGAAAGTGTTCTGACTGCAGTCTCATTAGTGCAGAATACGGGAGAAACATCATTCCATGCAGTCATGAGTGGAAAGCAGCGGGGGGAGATCTGTTACATCTGTCTGCGTTTATCTGGCACTTGCCCCTTTTGCAAGAGTACGACATTGGTTCAATATATCACAATCTACTGGAGCCCTGAGATCTCTTTTTCTTCTGAAGAGCTGCTACCTCCGTCCTTTCTGACCCATAATGTACTGCTTGTTGCCCCTGTTAAACTGTATGCTTCATTTTTTCAGACTCTGCAATATCACTTGAAAAAAGTTTTCTGACCTTTTCCAGTGTTACTGCCCAAATCTGATCACCGTATACTCTATTTTATGATCCAGACAAAATGAGTGGTTATTACAGACATTGAATAATAACAGACTAAATAGACCTTTCTAGACCACACTCAGTGTCATGCCTTCACTTCTGACAGTAAATCTACTACAAATTTTATCTTTCCTCAGCTTTCTGATATAATTTGCACCTAGCCCTTAGGGGCTAGATCTGTTTCACTAGGTTGCTTATGACTGAGAATGTAATTTGAGATGTTGTCAAAAATCTTTCTAATGTTAAGATAAATGACACCTGGCTGCTTGTCTCTCATCCACATTGCCTGTTACCCTCTCACTGAAGGAAACGTGACAGCTCATTGATGACAGATCCCTTTTGGCTGTTACTTGTCTTGCTTGTTTTCGAAATGTGTTTGTTTATTTCTTTCAGGATTTTTCTTGGAATCCAAGTCAAAATGAATGATTGATAATTCACTAGCTTCTTCATTCCCTCCCTTTTCAGAGTGCAAGCACTAGGTTTTTCATTTGCAAATTCTCCATACTTCCTATTAAGTCCCAAGAGCTTTCTATCTACTCAGATCTGTAAATGTTATAAAATAAATCCCAGTATTTTCAGTCCATAGGAAACCTCCTCATCTTCTGAGGATTTTGAAAATCCTCACCTTTCTTTCTTTAGTAAGAAGTATTTTTTGGGTTTGGTTTGGGTTTTTTTCCCCTCTGACTAAGCATGTTGTGTGGCATTTTCTCTAGCTTAAACTTCTTCCTCGTGCTTGTTTTTGTTCCTGCCCGATCACTAGGTCTCTCTGAAGAATTTTAAATTTAATTATTGACTCTTCATTCTAAGTAACAGCACAAACTTGGCAGAGAAAACTCTTCCCCTGCTGCTGGAAATATCAGTAAAAAATACAGTCTGTTTTCTGCCTGTTCTGAATTCATTCAGACTTCCATGCTTTTTGTGTATGTGGTTTTGCTACCTGTCTGGAACTGTGTTTAAAGAGATAGTGAGATTTCTTTTGTTTATGTAGTGCTGAAAATTCAAAATGTTTAGCATGAAAGGATCTGACTCTTCATGAAGAAGTGCTGGAAAATAAGATATGTGCCATTAAAGCGGGAAACCATCTTAAAGTAGAGTCCTGGTGTTTAGGAGTTTGATGTATTTCAGGGTATAATACACTACAGTTTTTCTTTCCTAAAAACAGGTTCGAAAAATGTGTCAAGAACAGTTTAGATGTAGTGCCTCTTTTTTTTTTGAGACAAGTAAGTAAATTTGATCCCTGTATTTCAGCTGACTTTGTCTGTTTCTCTGTCAGAGTCAACGAAGGTTGCTGAGGTGAGGGCAACTTTTCCCGAAATTTCAAGTGCTTCACTTTGCTGAAACATTTTTTAGATGATAAGATGCACAGGATATTTCAGCTCTGTTTTATGTTGCTCTTTGAGAGGTCACTGATGAAGCCAATGCCTTTGTACTGTCTGTCTTAGGGTTGCTTATGCTTGGATAGAAAGTTCAGTAAACAAATAAAAAAATTGCCCTGATTTCTTGTTTCAGTTACCTTGTTAAAAATCTTTTTTGGCAAAATTTCCTCAAAAGGCCCCTGTTCAACAGTATGAGATGGCTGCTGACTATCATGCTGATCTGTGTTGCCTTATTAGTTTGAGGATGGTTCTGCATTCTGCCAATACTCTGCTCTCCTTTATCTTATAGTTTGACTGTGAATTCTTTGGGATTGAGACCATATTTTTTTTTTGTAGAATTGTGTAGCCCAAAAAACCCCTCCCCCCCCCCCAAAAAAAAAGGCCAAAACCATCTAAAAAAAAGTAAGATAGATCCCAAGCCATATAAAGACTAGCATTTTAAGACTGTATAACACTAATAACACTCTCTGTATATTGTGATACCATGGCATGATTATTCCCCGTTTTAGGTTAACACAGTGTGTTCCTCTATGTAAGTATTCAGCAGTCATGAATTATATGACTTTATTAGTAGGGTTGGTTTCACTGAGGTAAAATTACAGTATCAGTATCACTAAATAACATATTTGGATTAATAAAGCAAAGCAATTATTCGAACTTTTCTATTTATGAACATAAGAATATTTTAATTTTCTTATAGCATTCTTTTAAATTTTTTATGTATTACCTTAGAGCATCCTTCCCTATAATTATTTTTCCCTATCTGAGAATGACTTGTTAATATGTTCAGAGCAATAAAAATGCATTCTCTTTATTTTAATAATTCCAGAGATTGGTGATACCGCAGTTCTGAAAACTGGAGATGACAAGAAAGATTATGATATGCTGAGAAAGCACAGAATTATGATGGTGTTCTTGGTATTGACTCTTTGAAAAATATATTGCTCAGTTTATAAAGTAAACATTGTTTTAGTCAGATTTTCTAAACTATAAGTAATTGTTGGGCAAAAAACCTTCTAAACCTGAGAGATGGACATCAGTTATATCCCCACTTGAATTTTTTACCCACATTTTCAACTAAGATATCTTCACTCCTGTATGTATGACAGCTTCTCTCCAGTGGACTGAAAAGCTGAGATTCAAGAAGGTTAAATAATTTGCCCATGGTCATGGACTCACACTGTATCATAGGCTGAGTCCATATGAGCTGTGTCTTGGCTTAGAGACCAAAGTTGCACCATAATAATATCTCCTTTCTGTCTTCCTTCCTTCCTTCCTTCCTTCCTTCCTTCCTGTATGCCAGAACATTTTATATCATACTTGCATAAAAATAATTGTACATATGTACATGTAAATAGTATGTAAATATTCAAATGTAAACATTCAAATAAAAATGATGTTAAATGTAACTGTTTTTCCTTTAAGAAAGCTGTGAGAGAGGTAAGGTTTCCTCTTTGTTTACCTAGGAGGAAATTTGGGCAGGTAGATTTACAGTTAAGAGAAATCATATTCCATCTGGATTCTTACAACAACCTGTACTTTGATCCTAACGAAAAAGACAAAAAAATATTTGTCAGACTGATCCTTTAATACTCATTAAGCTTCTCAGACTCCTTCTCAAACTGATATTAGACTGCATTAATTTTCAACCACTGGTAAAACTGAAGATATAATTCCATGTTCTTTGCAGAACTCTTGAAATATCTATGCCTAAAATTCCAGAAAATGACATTTCAGTTGTTTGGAAAAAGCATCTGTATAGGGTGAATGATGTAAATATTTTACAGCAATTATGGCGAATTTGGCAATGATAGTGATCTTATACTGGCATGGCAATCTGAAGTAATTCTCAGTTTAATTTTATTTTGTTTTAATATAATTTGTATTTTTTTGTCATTGACGTATTTCCCTTGTGCACATGCCTACTTAAATAGTTGTAAGTTTAATCTGTAGGTATATCCAGCTTTTCTCTTGTGGGATATGTGTGTCTGGCAGACGGAATGCAATGGTCATTATACTTAGACTCATAATGGATTCCTTTTGTTGAACCAGTTTCAGTTTAATTTTGGATTTTAATGGTTCAGATGACTTGATTGGACAAGGTACATAAAAGACTTTAGCTTTTACTGTGAGAATAGATATATAAGGCAATTTAAAAATCTAAATACTAGATGAAACTCAATTCATTCACTTGCTCTGCTCCTATGATGGACTTTTTTTTTTGTCAGAAGGTAAATACTTCCAGGAATCTGAGACAAAAATGAGAAAAAATACTAGTGATAATTGCAGGTGATATTTCAGTTCCTTGTCATTATTATAGCTAAGAATCTGAATATCTCTTAAAATTCCTATGAATTTATGTGTAAGAGTCCTGATACGTCTGAAAGTCTTGGCTAACTGACTTCAAAATAAGATGTCTGTCTGCTCCCACAACTCTTATAATTCCCACTTACATTACTCTATCCAGACCTCACATAATTCCATTTGTTACAATAAAATAATTAAACATTCATTTTTCATTGTTTAAAGAATATCTGGCTCTCAAATTAAAAAGAAAAATGAAAATTCTTGCAAGAGACAATATAGCATAATCAGAAACATTTAAATATTACCCAAGCGATGCACTCTGAAAAATCCTCTGAAGGTTGTCCAAGTGTCTTTGTATTGTCCATGGGTTGCTGAATTAAGTAAGTGATAAGTTTCTCCACAATAATCAAGAACAGGAAACAGAGTATTTTTGTACATACATATTGGACACATAATTCCAAAATTATATTTAACCTATTAATAGCATTTTTGATCAGTCTCCTCCAGTTGCTGAGGGCATTGCTAAATGAATGAGTTGCCTGATTATTGGAAGAATGTAGGTTCCAGGAACGTGAATGTGCTATTTGTACTGTATCATGTCAATCTTGAATTCTTTTAGCCGAGTTCTCAGATCATTAATTTTTTAGCTCTATTATTAGATATTGGAGGGAATTGTGTTTGTAATGTTCATGAAGAACAGAGGTGTTTACTTGGTTTTGAATGAAATAGCATTTTGTCTGTATTTTAATGGTTTAGTGAACTGTGAATCTTAATGCTGCACATTAAAGCAAATTGCAGCCCCATCAGAAAGATATCTCATGTAGAGACACTTTTTATAACCATTGAAATAGCAATGAACCCATTCTCTTTCATTTAATGAATACACATATTACAGACATGCTGTCCAAGTATTTCTGATGTTTTCATTCTGGTAAGTATTGGAATAGTAGGAAAGGGAACTGCGTCTTAGGGAAATGTAAAGTATTTCATGATAGCACATCAACCTCTCAGACGTTTTCCAAATTCAGAGAAGCCACTCAAATGAAATTAAGATAATGTTTAAACCATTACTAATACTAGACACAGAGCGAGGTTATCCTAGTCCAGCTGAGCTAGATGATGTCAGATATATTTAACAATGAACTTTGCCTTGCAATAAACTGTAAGTGAACACGATCTAGAAGATGTCACATGAAAATGAGGTGACAAAATAAGTCTTCCAGAAACCATGGCTACTTAACAATCTGAGACCTGCTCAGCTGTGGTAGGGTCTGAGCAGTATAAAGAATGTTGCAGACCCAGACATTTTAATCAGTAAGAGCTATAGAGATGCAGAACTTCATCCTTTTTCAATGTTAAAAAGAACCTTCTTTTCTGCGTTTCTTTTGTCTGACTTTGGCCTCTTTGACAGTTTCTTTCCCTGTCTTGGTTAGAAAAGACAGGTGTCTGCTAGGGAGGGCAAGACCTCCCTTTGGAATGGAGAATTCAAACCCCCTCCCTCCGAATTATTAAAACTTTGATATTAAGTTGGCTCTCAGACAAAGACATGGGGATAGGAATAACAGCTCTTTACTAGTATGTACAACAAGACAAACAAACAACAACAACAACTACAGCATTAATGATAGACAAAACCAGGGACCTCGAGGGGCTTTTGTTTCACAAAGCCCGGGGCAGTCTGGTCTCGGTGCAGGGCTCCGAGAGCACCAAGCTGGAACGGTGGAGAATCCTGGGCTGGTGGGTGGGATGTACCAAAGCTCCACGGTGGTAGCTGGAGGGGCAGGGATGTCCTGGCAGGGCCGGGCAGTGCAGGGACACAGCGTATCCAAAGCGGTGCCGAAGGAAAGTGGCGGCGGTGGGACAGGGCCGGCTCAGCCCAGCAGGGCAGGAGGAGGCGAGCTCAAAGTTCCTGAGCACACGAGGAGATGATGGGAGATTTCCTCAGGACCGGACCCGGTGATGGCAGTGAGAAACTCTTCCTGCAGCAGAAGCGGCCTGACCCTTCTCTCTCCGATGCCGAGAGCAAGAGAGCGAAGCTGCCGCCACCCCGTCCTTTATCTGCCCAAAACCTTGTGGGAGGGAAAAACTCTCAGAGACCGCAAAAGGGTGCAGCCCCGGTGCTACACTTTCCTTTAGCCACTTGTATTGTTTTGGTCAAGCATCCATAAGCGCCCAGTAATTAGTCTCCTAGCAACTTCATGGGAAAAAATTCTATAAGGAAAAAAAAACCAACCCCAAATCTAACCCCAACATTCCCCCATGGGAATCTTCTTTAGAAATGTGTGCATAAAGTTAAGATCCCCTAAAGTTAGTTTTGTAACATTTAAATTTCTGGATCACTTTAGGGCTAGTTTTTCAAAGTATTTATACTGTGAAAACTGCAGATGGAAGCATAGTGGGATTTTCAGAAGCAGTTAAACAGACAAGGCACTTAACTCTCATTTAAATTAATTAGCTATATCAAGCAAGTTCCCCTTGGCACTTTTGAAAGTTCCACCGCTAAGTGTTTATGTCTACATAAAAATTTATGATTTTCAGAGGAGGATGAGCATCCGGCAACTCCCTTTAAAGCTTGACTATTACAGGTTTTCAGTAGTTCTGGAAATTATAATCGTCCCTTGTTCTGTGTTCTCAAATGATCCTCCTTTGTTTTGTAGTTTCTTAACACTTCCTGCTGTCATTTATTGTATAAAGTTAATCTCAGAGAAGAAGTAGCATCAATAGTACTAGCTCACAAAGAGAGAAGAGTAATGACATGGGAGAATCTTCTGCACAAGTTCAAGAAACTAGAATCTTTGATAAATACAACCAGAGAAAATCTAATAGAGATTTCATACTATTGTAATTGTGTTTGGTACTGCATTTACTTATTACTTTTATCTTATTGCGAAACAATAGATCAAAAATACATTACAGGCAAAGAGTACTGCAGGTTGTGGACAGCTGGGAGTGACCCAGACGACCAGATTAGCATGGCTCTTCAGTTTTTGAGGTCTGCATATACAGAAACCCTTAGTAGACCTGTTCAAGTAAAATAAAAGCACAGTGCTCACTCGAGGTAGAATTTTCCCTGCCCTATCCTCCGTTTCTACTACAGTATTGTCTAAGTAGTAATCTGAAGATATACACACATCAGCATTTTGGTTTCAACCAAGAGCTGATTTGTGAAAAGATTCTACTAATTATTCCCAGATAGCACACTCGCTTGTTGTGGAGCGGGTCTTGGGCTTGGGAACTGGGTTGCTTTTTGCTGAAATAAAAACAGAATATGCTTTCCAGAAGGACAGTTAACCTTTATTAATGATTGCCACTGTTCAGTCCACTGAACTATGTCAAAATTAGGTCAGTACAACCTTCTTCTGAAGTCCTCAGAATTAACAGCTTTGCTCTGCTGACTGATTCTTACTGTGGCATGTTGCTTGTTAATCTAGCTATAAACTGAGTCGTCAGACGCTTCTGTTCATGGAAGAATTCCATCTTTCCACAAACTTCCATCCTACAATGCCAGCATTTTCTCAGATATACAAGTATTTTGAAGGGATTTTCAATTTCAAACACTAGCCAATGTTTCTTGGGACTATATCTCCTCTTTCTTCTTAAACAGAAAATGAAATACAAAACTAATGAGCAAGAACTCATAACATTTTTTTAAAGCTTTTGGATAAATCTAGGTCATCCTAAATGTGGGGGTTTTGCCTAGAAAATTAATCCAGACAATCCAGATTTTAAAACATAGGATTTTACCTTGTAAAATTCACCTGCCCCAGCCATTTATTCTGGTTATTTTTTACATTGATTAAGAACCTTTTATGCTTTAATGATCTATTTGTGTTTGGCTTTTTCTATCACTAACCAGTCAATAGTGCTATATTCATAATTAATTTATGAGGGAAAAAAATCTTAATCCAGTGAGTTTTTCAACATTCATAACTTTATATAACTTTATATGCTGGAAATGATTTTTTTTTAGTTTGTGTCAGATGTATCAGAGTGAAAAACATATATGAATCTTTACCAGTTAGCTTCAGAAGTAGGAATTTATTATTAGTTGTTGTCAATGTGAAGTGTAACCTGAGGCACTTTATTGTTTTGCAAACCAGAAAGAGATTTTAAGCATGTTTTTAGTCAATTAAAATACTGTCAAGACAACAGTATGTGAAATCATAAATAGCTATAAAATTAAGGGATTTTCTCTTTTTTTTGATATTTTTTTTTTTTGTTAGTTAGGTAGAAGCTCTAAAAGAAAAAGGTACGTATCTAAGCCATCAATTCACAATACAGTAAATGTGATCTTAGGATGCTTAATGCCAGATAAGAACCACTGTAGCCTCATGATATTAAATACTGATCTAGTATAAACTCACCTTATTAATTCAAATGTATTTAAAAACTGGACACCTAAGCTTTATCCTGTCAGGCTCTCTGTCAGAGGAGACATTGCCTGTCCATGCCATTCTAAGTTTATGCCAGATAAAGTGTTTCTAGTCTCCTGGTGATTCTATATTGCGTGCTATAATCTTCCCAATATGTAATACTGGAGTTTCCTGAGTCATCCCAAACTTATCCACAGGTCTGGATTAATGACCATGACCTACTGTTGCCCCCATTATTGAAGTACGTGACTAAATCACAGGCTTTGTATTTATTTTCCTAGCAACAATGTGAAGGTGAATTGTCGTTACTATCATGCTTATTTCATCATAGCGTGTTCTTTCTCACTTCTAGTAGATGAAACAATAAGGGGTTATGCGGGCTTTTAGGATTTCAGTGATTAAAAGCAGGAAATTGTAGTAGAGGGTAATTTTTTCTTAGTGCATCCAGTGCTCTGCTGGAGCTCTGTGAAAGCTGTTTCACACAACCCTGGGTTATCCTTGTGCCTTTTAGGAAGCTTATTGCTGAAATGATTTTCTTTTCTATAGTCACCAGATGATGTATTTTGCATACTCTTCACAATCCTTGATATAAATCTGATTGACTTCTGGGTATTCAGGATTTCCCCCACTGCAATCCTTGACTGAATCTGAGGGTTCACAGAGCTGATTTTATGAATGATTCTTGTCTCCCTGTAATTCTGTGGTCCCTTGGAGTGGAGAACAGCATCAAAATCCCGCACAGAAGAGAGGAGGAGTCTGGCTGCTTAATGCTGCTTTATTCACCCCGCACAGTGCTGTAACTGGGGCTGCGGCTCTCTGGGGAAGGCAAGTAAGGCCAGCAATGCTACATTGTAATTTCCTCTCAAGTCTGTTGAAAAACTGCTGAAAAAATAAACTTTAAAGGCCAAAATTACCCCTTTTTATAAGCTGTCCTCATTCTGTCCTCCTCCAGAAGGAACTAAAAACATTCCTGATGCCTGAAGTTTTGTTACTGCTGTTTTCACTTATGAATAAAGCTTCCAAATGAAACAAAAGTGCTAAGTACTTAATAGGCAAGAACAAGGGAAGTTCTTTGTCCTCGAGTGCTGACCACCTCACAGAGGAATGAAAGGTGGGGCCTGGAGCAACAAGGAGTGGTTTTGGTGCCCGCCAGGAGCTCTGCTCTGCCCACAGCTCTGCTTCACTCACAGTGACCTCTGCAGTACAAGGCTTTAATAAGGGTGGGCTACGGACAGCTGGCACCAAACTGAGTGATGATTTTAATCAGAAAACTCCTTAATCCAGAGTTCCCTATTCATATTTCATTTGGGGGGCATGCAGGAAGAATACATAAAGTATATTTTGCTAACGCGCTGGTGTGAAGAAAGCAAGGATTTCTAAAACAAGATCGCACTGTTCTGTGCTACAAAAGGATCTCTGGACTTATTACATCAGGAGAACTAAAGCAGTAGTCATGATATTTTTTTCCATTTTTATTCAGAAAGTAATATATATACTTATTTTAATCTTCTAGAAATCTAAACACAGCACTTTCAAGCATTTCAAGGCTTTGAAGGTGGAAAAGTATAAAATATCCACATTCGTGGAAGGGGTAGCATCACAGACCTTTCTTTTCTGGCACTCTCTTCTGCCAGGGCTGATGTATAGAGCTTTTAATCTATTTCTTTACTGTACCAGAAATTGGTCTGAAGCTCACTCTGAAAATAGATTTATTTTGTAATTAAATGTTTGAGAACTACTGATATTTATATTTGCATGTGATTAACTTTTTACAGCGCTGCATATGGGGCTTTTTGCTTTTAAACTAGCCTGGAGTCAATAAATATCTTTACAGATGTCAATTTGGTCAGCAGTAAAGAGGTAAATAGAAACTAATGACACTCATCAAGCCTATGGCATGAATGATTTATTGGACACAATCATTTAACACTTTTTTAAAGTCAGTGCAAGGGAAAGAAACAGGTTTCTTATTATGGTAAACTGTATTTGTGCTGTCAGCATGTAGTGATTTATGACAAACCTGTGGCCAGGATTAGGATATTATAAATGAAGGAAAATAGAAGTCTCATTAATTTTTTATACCCACAGGTAGAAGACATGCAGTGGGCTAACAGAGAACACACTCATCCAGCATCTGTCTGCAGCCTGCCCTGTAAAGCTGGGGAAAGAAAGAAAACGGTGAAGGGAGTGCCCTGCTGCTGGCACTGTGAGCGCTGTGAGGGATACCACTACCAGGTGGATGAATTCAACTGTGAACTCTGTCCCATTAATAAGAGACCCAACGCCAACCGTACGGATTGCCAGCTAATCCCTATAATCAAACTGGAGTGGCATTCTCCTTGGGCCATCGTGCCTGTCTTCATAGCTATTCTGGGTATAATTGCCACCACCTTTGTGATTGTGACATTTGTCCGGTACAACGACACGCCGATCGTCAGGGCCTCTGGGCGGGAGCTCAGTTACGTGCTCCTGACTGGGATTTTTCTCTGTTACTCCATTACTTTTTTAATGATTGCAGCTCCTGATACAGTGGTCTGCTCATTTCGAAGGATCTTTTTAGGACTCGGCATGTGTTTCAGCTATGCTGCGTTGCTTACCAAAACAAACAGGATTCACAGAATATTTGAACAAGGTAAAAAATCTGTCACTGCTCCCAAATTTATTAGTCCAGCTTCTCAGCTGGTGATCACTTTCAGCCTCATATCCTTGCAGCTTATTGGAGTCTTCATCTGGTTTGCTATTGATCCACCACATACCATTGTAGACTATGGAGAGCAGAGGACACTTGAACCAGAAAATGCCAGAGGAGTTCTCAAATGTGACATTTCAGATCTTTCTCTCATTTGTTCCCTTGGATATAGTATTCTCTTGATGGTCACGTGCACTGTTTATGCTATTAAAACAAGAGGGGTTCCAGAGACCTTCAATGAAGCAAAACCCATTGGATTTACTATGTACACAACCTGCATAATTTGGTTAGCTTTTATTCCAATCTTTTTTGGTACGGCCCAATCAGCAGAGAAGGTAAGTAATGATGTGTTTACATATCAAAACAGTACTCTTTTTCTATTTTCATCTCTCAGTAATTGCAGCACAAAAACATTTTCACTCTTACGAATGTGTAATTCTGAATGACAAAAGAACTGTCAGAATTCACAGACAATAAAGTACATGTTTCAAAAGGCAGATTTCCTATATATTAACACAAGAAAGTGGTTGTTGTGTGACTGGCATAAAAATGTTGACAATTTCTCCATATAACCTTAAATGACTGTTTCTTCTAACGTTTGTTATTGCCCTTCAGTGATGCTGAAGTGATGCTGTGGCCTGTTACATGAAGCACTATCAATCTTTGTTATCATCCACAGATCTGATAGAACTGGTTGCATTCCACAAATCAAAGAAGATCAACTTACATTTGTCAAAAATAATGAAGAAAAATGCCGGGGCAGAATGAAAAGAATTACTTTTGTCTCTGGTTGACACACTAAACTTTTTAAAAAAATTTAAAGAACCAAAAATAGAATAAAAGGAAATGAACAGTGAATGATGTGTAAATTCATATAAGGCATAATTCGTTAATTATTATTTATATCAATGCAAAAATAAAGCACTTTCCTAGTAATTTAATATGAAGTGAAATAATTCACTTGGATGCAAAACCTGTCAGACATGTAACTCACCTCTCAGTTTTAATGGGAAGGCAAAGGTAAAATGTTGACTGTGTATTTATTGAGGTGACAGTGGTGAAAATGACAAGTTAGGCCGGGAAAAGCAATAATACTAGCATCAATCTTCAAAACTGCAAATATTTGGTATATGGAAAATCTTAAAAATAAGAAATTAAAGTCAACACTTTCACATAAATTCTTCTCTTTCCTTCTAGCAGGTGTTTTGTACAATGTTTTCAAACATTAATTTTAATTTAGTTGGAAAAGTCAGCCTGTGTTCACTTATAATTGTGCAAAGAATTGACATGTCTCTTGAAGACACCCTTGTCTGTAAAATTAAAGAACAGTTCTGTATACTGTGATGAAACATTTTCAAACAGAAGGATTGTATGGGGCAGAAAGTGTGGTAGAAAAAACATTTTCCTCACAAAAATTGAAGCAGACTTACTGAATTGGATCAGGCTTATTTTCATGGCTTTTTGGATAAGTTGGGGAAGCGAGTACCAAGGTAATGGCTTATCACAGACAAAGTAAAAAAATCCCTTTTGGCATAGGAAAACATGTTTAGGTAAATTGTCTTTAAACTCTGACTTTTTTGTATTTGTAGGCTTAAGTCACAAAAATACTTTTTTGTATAAATGTGTGGTACTTTTAACAGCAATCAGGTTTATGACAAATACTTGAACCAAAAGAATGGAGTCTTGAAACAGCAAATGTTTCTCTGCTGGCAACCATGCAGTGAGTTCGATTTACACCATCGGTTCACCTTGGCTTGCAGTAAAGGATGGTTTGGTTTCAACCTTTAAAGACAAGATTAATGAATGTCTCTTTTGCATTTTGTTTTTGAAACCCAAGACTGAACACACAAATGATGCTAAATCACACAGCTTCTAACACTAGATTTCACTTGTTAATTGGCATTTTTTTCTTTCTAAATGATTTGGTTTTCTTCCTTCTTCTTTATGGAGGGAAGAAATGCTAATACAGTAACTCTGTAATTAAGTAATTCTTTTCAAAGTGCTTCTTCTTTTTGCTGCAAATAAAAACATGCTTCCACACAGAGTCTTACAGACATCTTCATAACAGTTTACATATTTCATACAATCAAAATGCTTCTCTGAATGGGATAAAAATGTAATGTCTTACTGCACACATATGCATGGTCTGAGTAAACTTATGGTTTCCCAGTTAATGCAAAACACAATAAGAAGCAATTTAAAAACAAGCTAATGTATTCTAGAATATTTTATTTGAAATTTGATGTTATGATCTTTTTGGAGGATGAAAAAAATGAAAAACTTACAGGTACTTTTTTTGGTGCTTACTCACGTTGCAGTTATTTTAAAATCCTGAAGATTTTTCTTAATGGCTTGAGCTTACTCAGAGAGAACAGAACAATAAAAGCAGGGATTTTAAAATGCTGTTTCAAAGCAATGTTTCCCTTATGAAATGTTGACAGTAATAAATTTATCATGACATTCATTACTTGCCAGAGGTATTTCCAATTACTAACTTTAGATACAATTCTGTTTGAATGACGAATAGTTAAAACTTTTCCAAAATGTTTTGAGGAATTTCAGTTTTCCTAGAAATTAGCAGTGCTTACAATTATAGCAGAAGTTAGTAAGCATTTCTTGAAAAAGAGGTTGTAATTACTTAAGTATTCAATTAACACTAATTAAATAACAAACCTACTGAGCAGCTTTTATTTCACTGTCAATACCCCTGATTAAAAAAAAAAAGTACCATCAATGCTCAAAATGGATGTCTAGATCCAAAACTCAAAGTTCACTGTAGAACAGTTAGCCTAAAATTGACTGGCCTTGGGCATCAATTTCCAAAAGCTTGTTTCCTAAGAGATTCTGTATAAAGTCTAGAGGAGTGTAAACCTGTAGAGTCAGCACAAGTTCAAAAATTGAGTGTTGCATCAATCAAACTTCAAATACACGATGAAATTAATTTAAATAAGCATATGTACTTATCTGCAGACAGATTAGGAATCTTGATCATATGTTCTTGCTGTGAAGCACAGAATGGGGAACTGCTCTCTTTCTTCTCTGCTCATGAAGAATCTTGGGTCTTTGGCTGGTGAATGCAGCTGAGTTAAATGCCTGAATTTGCATGCAGTGACATATTTATAAGAAAAAATGCAGTAAAAGTTAAGATAACTTGACAAGATGCGATGAGAATATGTTGATTTCTAGTCTTGACATTTGTAACTTTTTTAACAGTCCTTTATAAAAAAACACCATTTCTTTTAATTTGTATTATCTCAGTTTACATGCCAGTTTGAAACTAATATAAAATTGAAAAAAATTACTATATATTATTGAGGAAATTAAATATATATATGGATAATTAAAGAAATGTTAAAGTACCAATGCAAAATAACCTGGCATAATTCAAGCTCGGTGGCTTTTATTGATCTCCACATTTACTAATTTGTCCTTATTTTCAAGCAGCAGAATATAAATGTGTTGTGGTATTAAACACACTATTTTGAGATTGTAATTCTTACAGATGTCCTGCAGAGAAAATAGGAACATTGACTTTAGGTCCTGTGTGATTTGATTTCTTTTTTCTTTTTGTCTAGTTCATGATTTTGTCCATTCATGTTCATGCCTGCTTTGACAGCTCCTTCTTTGTGAAAGGAACCTACTACAAAAATTTAAATTAAATAAAATTACTGCATCATTAAACTGAATGAAAAATGACCCCCTAAGACATAAACTATTAATTTTCTAACACTTACATTAATGTCAGTATGGTACTTTAGAGGCAAAGGAGAGAAATTCTGTGAGAAACCATTCTGTGGATATAGCTTTCCTCTATGTTGTCATTGTTTGATGCACACACACACACACTCACTTTGGTGAGAAGGCATGAACTGTTTATTAAAAGATCTGACTCCACTTTTATAGTATTTCTACAAACTCCAGGGACAGGGGGAGAAGGTTGACACCTCTCCCCATCCCATCGGTCAAGACAACTGTCCATCAGCTGTCCATATCTCTAAGACAAAGAATGTAAACTACTTTGACTAATGAAAACATTGCTTTTATTTATAACACCCGTGTGTGAGAAACTACCTAAGAACTATGAAACTATAAGACACAAAGAAAAAGCTAAAAAATCAAGAAAACACTATGTCATGCACATGTATATGGCAAAACACTGGAAGTACTGGAATAATCTAGGATAGAGATGTCTGAAATGTCATGATGACCAAAATGTCACCGAAAAAATATATTGAATAGCTGAGTGATTAAAACAGGTGTTTCAATTCCTGTGTAAAATTAGGTTAAAATGGCAGATTGCACTAAAACCTTCTGAGGATAGATGACTGTCTGAAGTACAACCCTATTTAACAAACTGAACTTTGCAAATTTCCTTCCTTTTAGCATTTTTGACAGGTGGATAAATCATGTTTATTCACAGATTATTATCCTACATCATTGTTATCAGATCTTATTTATTATATTAATCTGGAAATAGTTTGTTCGAATGAAAAGATGAATACTTGTTCCTCATATTGTGAAAGAAGAGATGTTTCACTTTCTGCTAAGGAAAGACCATAAAAAAAAAATCTGAATAATTTCTTCCTTCTCCTCCAGCTCAAAGCAATTACAAGGTGTAATCTAACAAGGCAGATAAATTTCAATATATTTCCTATTATTCTGACAAGTCTGACCTCTCTTTTCATAACTGCAGTATAGACAGATTGTAATTTTATAATAGAAATTTTCCCAGAAATTATTATCCTTATGATCTTACTATTCCAGCTGTTTTTATGCTGGATTTATCATTCAATGGCTCTTATGCTTATACCCATCTGTTAGTAACACTAAAAGAAGTTAGAAACAATACTAAAATTATTCCATTATTAACTTGACTTGTAAATGACTGTTGTAATTGTCAAGATAAAGAACTTCAATTCTCAGTGGGAGGAAGAGGTAGTTCCCTCAGTGTAGTAATATACATTCATTAGCTTAAAGAAAACAACTACTAATGATAGTTTAGGTAGAGACTTCTTACTTCTGCCATATTTCTAAAAAAATTATACAAATCATCTTTTGTGTGTTTGTGTTTACATAATGAATTCTTGATTAAATGCATTCCTGTGACTGCAAGAAAACAGCATCTTAAGGATTCCTCAGACTGTGTTAATGATGGGCACCTCACTGAGCTTGTTCTTAAGCACAAAGCATTCTTTTCTAATCCTGATCATATCTGGAGATCTAGCTCTGCAGGTAGTCCATGCAATACACATTGTAGGAAAAAGTCCGGAAAGTCAACTTACAAATTTAGCTTTTTTTTTTCATTTTATGAATAATGTTGGCTTGATTAAACTAGAATCTCCACTGCCAACACTGTGCATAGCATGAGGTTTAATCTGAGGGATATTTGAAACAGTTTCTCATTTTCCTTATTACATGAGCAGGAGTTAGAAGACTGCTGAAGTAATACCTTCCACATTCAGCTATTTATCATTGTTCAAATCTCCATTTCTGCACTCCTAATGGTTCTTTATTCAGAATCTTTAGAATATGGGAGTACTTTCAAGTAGGATTGTAAAAAAACCCTATCAATACTTGAATTTTCGCATGTCTAAAGTACAAGATTCCTAAGGAGCAGAAAACTGGATTTGTTTAGCTTGTTTCTACAACTTTCTGTAGCAAGGAGGGTGTTGTTTTTTCTCTCAGGTAGTAAGTGAAGGAGGACAAGAGATAATTGCCTGAGGTTGTGGCAGGACAGGTTTAGGTTGGATGTTAGGAAAAATTTCTTCACTGAGAGGGTGGTCAAGCATTGAACAGGGAAGTGGTGGAGTCACTGTCCCTGGAGGTGTTTAAAAGACGTAGATGTGGCTCTTAGGGACATGGTTTAGTGGTGGACTTGGCAGTGTTAGGTCAGGATTTGATGATGTTAGAGGTCTTTTCCAACCTAAATGACTGTATTTTTCTGTGTCTTGGAACAGAAAATTAGTTAAAATTCACCAGATTATCTGATAGAAATATCCCTCCCTCTCGCTGGAAACCATGTTAAGACTGGAGAAACTTTTTGTCCTTCTCATTTCATGTTTTTTCAAACATAAAATTTCATGAGCGAAATCATTTTTATGCTTCATAATTTCCTCCAACTCTTGACCTAATCCTTGGCAGTAATTTGGACTTGGTTATTCTACTGTAGAAGCAGAGTGTTAAAAAAAGATGTGAACAAGAGTGTGACGAAATCACAATTTATTGCCCGATCTTCCTCTGCTCCCTTTCTGTCTGAGAGGAAGTTCCTTGCTCCTTGCTTATCTCTGAGGCAGCCTGTTCCCCTCCAGCTGGAAGATACTCAGTGCACTGCAGGCCACGGTCATTGCTGGGTCCACCCACTGGCTGAGGAAACACTTTCAGCAGCCCCCAAATCTGTTTTCCCTCCCAGCCTCCCATGGGCTGGTGCTGCAGGACAAAGGAGTAGTCACACTTCTCCTGCGTGGCAGCATAAACTGCAAAAGGTACCTGTAATGAGAAACCAGATAAATATAGAGATCCTCTTTTCTTTCAAAAGTTGCTTTGTGGGAACCCATACCAAAAATTATTTCTTAGGAAAAGAATGTGATTATATTTTTCTTTTTTTTCAAGTTTATTAGCTGATAAGTGAAGCAGAACTGATGAATTAAGTAATTTAAAGTACTGTAGGCATTTTCAAAGCTTTTTTTCAGTTTCTATCTTTGTAAGTTTAAATTTAAATTTGGAAGCAGAATGGTTCAGATATTTAAAGAGTGTAATTTCACAAGTTTTAAACTGTTTCCATCTCTTAAACTGAGAAATGTCTGGACTGTGGACTGTAACATCAGCTTTGCATTTAAAAAAACCACTTATGAAAAGATTTTTGATGAGTTTTCAGGCCAAGTACTTTTTTTTAGAAAATACTACTTTTTAAAATTTCTAGCGCATTTAGATTTTTTTATTATTATTCAGTGCAGTGTGTACCTGAGTTTCAGCAAGTGCTCTTGCTGAATGACTGACTGTGCAAAGTTAAGGCATATGTAATTTTAAGACTAGACTTTATTGTTTTAGGATATGCCTCTTACCTTTAGAGCAAGATTTCGTTTCCCCGTTTATATTGATGAATCTACAAGGATTTTGAGTATGTACACTGAGCACTGATTTTAATTACAGAATCACAGAATGAACTATGTTGGAAAAGACTTTTAAGATCATGTAGTCCAACCTATGATAAGTTTTCTAGGACATATCACAAAGACAGACAACACCAGCTCCTCCAAGAAAGAAGTAGAGTACTTAAGAAAATTTATTTCATATTTTTTAGCCCAGTGAGATGCTCATGTGTGCACCTGAGGGTTGCAAACCCTTTTCATTTCTACATACCTTCATGTCTGTTCCAGCATGAGCATTGAGCTGGCGTACCAAGGTGTATACATGGAAAAGATGTGCACCTGCCACATAAGGGAAAACACTGGCATTTTGCTTGTCTGACATATTTGCTTCTGGCCCCATCATGAATGATGGCTTTTCTCCCAAAGTCAGGAATGAGCTGCCAGAAAAATTAAATGTGCCTGTGATCAGCTTCCTACCCCATCCTGGGGAATGTCAGAGAGTATCTAGCATGCGGATGAAGACGGAATTGAGTGCTAAAGAACTTTAAATGGATCTCTTTGGCTACTTTCTGGCTTCTGTGATAAGAAATTAATCCTAACTGAGAAACAGAAACAATTTTGTGAAGCACAGATAGCTAAATAACTCATCACTTTTTTTTGTAAAAAAAATAATCAATAATCATGGAAAGAAGTTTGTGCTAGACCAGAAATGTTTCATAAAGATAATATTGAAAAAAATTATACCTTAGCTACTGTATTTTTAGGAATCAGGTTCACCTCACAAAAATATTGATCTTCTGGCTCTGATTTCTTTAGTGCCAAAAAACCTGGTTGTCTTCAACAAGTGCACTTTAAGATTAATCCTTCCAGCATTTAAAAAATCTTAGGTTTTCAGGGCACCGTAAGGGCTGGTTTAATTTGCATAAAGTAAAACCAGTGATAACACAAACCATATGGAAAACATCTTAAAGGAAATTTATCACCTACAGAGAAATGTTTGTAAACAGGCAGGAAGAGGGATTTTTTCCAGCTAAGAATGATTTGATAAACCTACATCCTGGAGAAAAAAAAGCTATGGGTAAGAGAAAGTTAATTGGAACTATCTCTAACACTTATGCTCTTGATAAGACAAATAGAAAATCTTTAAATAGAACACTGTCTAGAAATTGTGTTGGAACTGTTTCTGGGATGCTCTTGGGAAACTTCAGGTTCTTGCTAGCTCTTGCCGAGTTGGAAGCAGTCCATTAGTAGCCTTTGTTATAGCTTTAACAAGGCTTTTGCCATACTGAAAGCAAGTAAACTCATGTATGAAAGAAGAAATAGACTAAGAAGGTTTTTAGCTTTACTCTGAGTAGATATTCAGCTTCTTGTCTTTCCTATCTTCTCCTACAAGAATTCCAGTTTTACATAGGATTCATACCAATACCAATATTTTGATCTTCCAGTTAGGATGAAATGCTGTGGACTGGTAAGTTGCTATGCATAAGCTTAGCCTAAATAGCAATGCTTATGCAAGCCCATCACATACCACATCTTGAGCTTGACACCAGTTCCCCACCACACCAGTAAACTTGTTCCCCATTAGGTGATCAGCACCTAATGAAAGCCATGTTACCTTGTATTTCCTTTGGACAAACAACATTTTGAAGCACAATTACATTGACTCAAGGAAAGTGTTTGCTAGGCACAGTAGGTTGATGCATGTTTCAGCCCCTTGTGACCATTCTGTTAAAGAATTGTCATAGTTTGTACCCCTGGGAAGATGCCAGTAAATTGGAAATCCTATCAAAATACAAGATTCAGACAAAAAAATGTAATGAGATAGAAGATATTCATAACAGAATTGATAAATTCAATAAAATTCTAAAATTTCATGTAAAGGACAGTGAATTTTAAATTTGTGTCTCATATAGATAGAAATATCAGGAACAAGAAATGATGCAAGTCTGATTTCACCATGGTTGGTGAACTTTATGCTTACTATAAAAACACAAAACAAAGTCTATTATGGGATAACTATTTCATTTGACTGTTAATATTGAATATGCATGTGAGTGTGTGTGTACAAGTATTTATTTTCATATAACTATAAGCTCTTTCTTGCATGGAACAAGAATAGCTAGTATAGAAAGCCCAGCAAAAATAATAATTTTAATACATCTATAAGAAATTTCTATCGAAAAAAATGTCTTTAATTGGTCATATAAACCTATTTTTTTTAAGTTTGTATTTCAGTTTACAGTGAATCTTCCTGACAGGGAATGAAATGACAGTAGTAAGATCCACGTAAGCTCATCCAAGAGAGTCAAAATTTAACTGTAGCAGAACAAATTTTTTTCTTTTTAGTAATCCAAATAAAAATAGATTAATTATGAAATATCTTCTTAATTTCAGACATTCATTTTTAGCGTGTACATGGATTTTGAATTTTTCTTTTCCTGAAATGGTGCTTTCCAGTCTAGAGAGGAACCTCATAATCAGTCAATTGAAACGTGAACCTAAAACATGACCCTAGTAGAACAGTCAAATGATTGTTTTCATGGTGATTACCAAGGTCATGTTCATTTGATATTGTGAAGCATATGGATGGGATTGAAGTGGTGTTATCAGGCTCATTGACAGAATGGGAAACAGCACCTGCATAAATCTATTTTCTAAAGAAAACATCCTTATTTCTACAATTGTACAGTAAGAATAACTGAACAATGAAGGGAAGAAAGGCAAAGTACTTGATTTTCTTTTTTTTTAACACCACTGAATTTAGATGGAATAGATTAAGAGCAGGTATTCACAGGTGTGGTGAATGCCATTCATTCAGGTACTGCAAAACATTTCCCAATTTCAAAACAACAAGTTTAAAAGGAGATTAGAAGAGAAGAACGGAACTACTTACAAGACAGTGCTCAATGGAAAATAAAGGAAAAGATTTTTAGCTCTGATGCCAACGAACACAGTACATTTTGCAAGTGCCTTTTCTAGAAAGTTAGAAATCATCACTGAATGAGGTGTAGCAGAAGAGCTCACAGCAGGCAAAGCATCTATCTCCAAATCTAGTCATCAAAAAGACACGGGCAAACCAATGTGGCATGATGCTGAAATTGGTCCCAAAGTCCAAAACTGCTTTACAAGCAGTCTCTGTAAGGGAATTGTTTGCACCGTATGTTTCCTTTAAGAGCTGATCTGCTGAAAGGGTGCTTTAGATTATGGTACAAACTGAAGCAGCTTCCTCCAGAACACCTCACCTCCTATCTTTTTGAGCCATCACACCACACAAAATTTTATTGATCTACAAGGATCACATACCTCCATCAAGGCTTTCATATTCCAAGTCAGAAATTCGGAAATTTCTTTATTTCTCCAAACTATTTCCCTTGTCAATGAGGCTTGTAATTTATTTGTTTCCAACCATCATCAAAGATATAACCTTTGACCTTTTCAACCTTCAATTTTTTTCTGTTTAAATTCTCTCTTGTTTCCCTGCTTGCTTGCTTGATAGTTTGTCCAAGACACAGCAGTTATTGCAGCCGGTACTGCTTTTCTTTCTATATCCCAATATCTTATATCCTTAGCATCTTACATCCAAATTCCTAGCTCTTTTCTGTGTGACTTAGGACTTAAACTCTCAACTTATCTCTGCATCTCTTCCGCCTCTCCCTCACTGACATCGATGATGGCATTTTGTTATTGGTGTTTGCTACTTCCACTCTAAAATTTAGATGGTTTTACAAACATTTCCTCCTTCCCCTCCCCTCTCCTTCCTCTAACATTCTCAAATTTGTCCAAGTTCTAGTTCCTTTGTTTAGTGCTCTACTTCTGAAAGGTTCTGGTAAAGCCACAATCAAGTGAGTGAGTGTTTTGCCAATGATGTCAAGAACCATTGACGCTTGCGCTGTTCCTTTAATACTTCATTTGTATGCATCCTATCTATGTTTCAAGCAATTAAAAGCTTTTCTAAAGGGACCTGCGTAAGTTGGAATTTCATGCATCTGTGTTATATAAGAATATAACTACAGAATCTGATATTATTTTTTTCTTTTTTTTTTAAATCTAAAATGTAGGTGATATTTGACTTGGCTTAAAATAGAGCTGGCTATCCTGTATTTTTGTGTAGTTTTAATAAACAGCCCATGTGTGTTTGAATTCTCCCAGACACAAGTAGGAGGCATAAAAAATACATTACGGACAGTTCTGGTTTTCTAAGTACCCAAAACAGGGAAAGTGTTAAGTACATTATGTCCTTAAACATTGTTTTAGCAGAGAAGCTTTTAACCACAAGAGAAGCATAAAAGGAGGAGAGAAATATGTGGTGTGCTTTCTCCTGTCTCATAGGCAGAGATGTAACAAGTAGATCTTGTTGACTGACTGTTTCTTTGGGGGTTTTTTTGGCTTTTTTCTTTCTCTTTGTACCCGTGTAGCTCTGTATGGTAGTCTGGCAGGTAGTTAGCCAGAGAGCTGGGGGTTAGAGGGAAGCACTGTCAGCTGGTATTGCTCCAGCTGCACTTGCTTTGAGAAGGTGGTTCAGAGCCAGACATTTTAGGATTTGACTATATTAATTTCCTCTCAAGGTCACCAGAGTATACAAGGAAATGTCAGAACAGCCATTGAGCAAGCATCTTCTGTATGACATAATTTAATGTGGTTTCTACATTAAAAAGTTGTGTTTCAAAACAGTGACAATAGGCTGAAGATCTACTCGATAGAATTTATTTTTAATTGCAATGAAGAAATTTTTAAGTGCTGTCAGCTTCATCTTATAGAGTGCACTAATACCTTGCAGAGCACTGTTTGACTATAAGCCTAATTAGTAATTTCTATCTCCTCTACATGCGTGAAATAAAGGCTTTTGTAAAATTATACTAGACTTTTTACCTATTGAATGAAAGAATCAAGTCTCAAGAATCAAGATATTTTAATTATCATCTGAATATTAACACAGGCTCTTCGGGCCTCTTTGCCTGTGTGTGAACACAGGCATTTCTCTGAAAGTTGTTGTGCACACATGTTGACAGAAGACTAGACCCCTACAGTTGTAAAATGAAATCATCAGCACCTCTCCAACACATGTAATGCCTGAGAGCCAGTGCTGAGACCTATTTTCTACTGCAGTTAACACTACCATGCTGCTTAAAATGACAGAGTATAAGCAAGTAACTTAGATCTAACCTGTCAGGTTAGCCAGCAGTGATGTGATTCTGAGCCACAGAATGCTTATTTTCTCTGTGATTTTTCCTTTTTTATTCTAGCTTTTTCAGCACTGGTAAACAATACTCTCTTCTTCCTACAAACCCACCTACTTGGGTGAAGTATATTTCACAGAGGCCCCAAATTCTATGCCTTATTGACTTCCTGTTGAAATCAATTTTTCGATATATTCATGGCTCATCTCTCTGTTTTCTTCCCTTAACCAGGGCCTATTTTACTTTTTTTGAAGAATCACACTCTCTTTCTTTAGGAAGTTTAAGTGTGCATGTTTTTTTATTCAGGTGATGACTGTATTTTGCTCACAATCTAATTAAGTGTGTGAGTAATATCTATGTTAAAAAAGAAAGAGGAAAAGAAAAGAAAGCCCTCTTGCATCCTAGAAGCTTCAAGTACTTAGATTTGTCAGCGAGCACTAAGGAAACTAGAGTACATGTCATTTCCGAAGATGGGCCCTTGTTGTCCTGTTTCTTCACTTCCACAAGTCTCTCCTGATGCAGTCTATTAAAAATATACTTGTCTGCAGTTTCAGATATAATGTCTGCTTATTTCAGATGAATAAACAGCTGTCTAACAGGAAATGTAGCTATTTCACACATATAGAATTGCTTTTTAGGAAATATTTTACAAAAGAAGTTGTGTTTAGGGAGCCATTATGGCTGGAGAGAATCTCAACAAAAGGAGCTAGTTTTCTTGGAAAGGCTAAAAGTCTAATATTTCAATATGCGCAAGACATTCTGCTATAAATTCAGCCATCTAGCACTTGATTTCCTAATTCTGACAATTTTGTATCTACTAGATTTATACAGTTCGTGCAATGTCCAGCTCCTTTAGATAGTTTGTTACCTGTGCTCAATATGCAAAAATTACATATTTTCTTGTCTTTGTTTTGATATATCCAGTTGTCCTCTAAGATTACAAAACAATTTTTAGAGGAAACAAAGTATTCAGTAGCTGTTCTGGAAAGTTTGTGGAGGCAGCAGATTTCTGTTTTCACTGGATGACCTTCCTGGACATTTTTCAAATGAGTGACTAGCTAAAGATTGTTATGAGAGGTCTTCTAGGGCTGCACAGGGAGAATGTTTTAGCAATGACTTTCTTTTTTATTCCTCTGTTCTGATTTGGTTATGCAAATGGGGAGAAAGTAGCTGTCAGTAGATGGAAAATTGGGGAATATTGAATTAATTCTCAGCAAACGGTGTTTGGATTACTTATAACATTAATTAAGGTGGGCAGGACATTTGGTGGAGTCATTGTCCTGAAAGTTTGCCACTTGGACAGATTTTCACATGATCACTGTACAGAAAATGTTGCTGCTTTGTACACAGATCCCATTTTTTTTTTCACAGCATGAGAATGCCAGATTAGTGGTCTTCATCTCTGCTGCCAGTATTCTTACAAGTCCAGGCAAGAAGCTCTACTTTCAAATTTCAGTTTAATTAACAGTTTTCCATGTTGGTTTAAGGTATGTTAAACCACTTTTTTGAGTCTCTATGGAAAAATATAATTCCACAATGCTCTGTAGCAAGTTTATGAAGCTACTGTTCTGGGACATATGAAACCAAGTCCCTCCATTCTCAAGAACGGTTATGAGGCAAAACAACAAAATCTTAACAACATTTATGATGTAAAAGGATGCCACCACCTATTCTGTCTCTCATAGCTCTATTTGATTTAGATAGTTTTTCTTTCAAGGACATGAAAAGAAATGCAGTGATAAATAAAATATTAATTAATTTTAAATGGTTGACATTAATGATTTGGTTTTTTTCTGTGAGCAAAACCAGAATAAATGCATCTGATTCAATACCAATCAATTTTTAAATGGTAGCTTATTTGCCAGATCACAGGTAAAAAATTGTCGTTGACTTAAGTTCATTATCTTGCAGCCTTTCTTCATGGAGTGCTGTATACAATACTCTACACCAGCCCTAGGGGAAACACAGCCTTCAGCTACAGCTGCTTGTAAATGGAAACTGATGACTAACACAGAAAAATTACACAGCTCCTTTCCCAGGAGATAAAGGGTATCTCAGGATATCACCACTGAAATGATTGCTGCCCTTGAATCAGTTAGTGACACTAAGAAGTGTGACAATAGTCTTTGTTACTGGTGATTCCATGCAGAATTCAGTGCAGCCCTCTCTAAACCTGCTGGCGCCCAGGGCAATTTGATATAGCTTCATGATCAAAAATCCAGATGTACCTGAGTATAAAAATACAGATTGAGTGCTCAGCTGCAGCAAAATCTGAAGGGATTCTACTGTGGTATGAGTTTTGTCTATCCAATGGAAAAGTGTTTTACTTTTATAATGAGTACGGGACCTGAATGCAGAGGAGTAAGAGGCCACACTCTTGAGTGCTAATGCACATCACCATGGTATGTTATACACTCATAAAAATGTGGAGGTAGATCCCAAAACAACTATTAATTCTGCAGATACACAGATAAGCCTTCGCATATCTGTCAGAAACCAAGAATCTAACGATATTCAAAATAAAAATATAATGATAAAAATAGTGCATAGTATCAATTTTTAGTACTAGAAAACATTTTAAGGGATAAAATAGAACACAGTAGTAGAATAGAACTGTGGGGGTTTTTCGTGTCACTATTTTTTCGTTATTGGTTTCCCAATATACAACATTGTTGGTAGTGTTTATGAACTCCTGAAAAGCTTTTATGAGCTTTTGAATTTTTGTTTCCTGTCTGTTTTTTGAAGCCCTACTTTATGTGAGAGATCTGATCAATTATTCCATACAAAAAAAAAGTAAAACTAAACACCACCACCTCGCCCACAATCATTAGGTAGCTGTGGTTATAAAAAATATTCCTTCCTATAGAATCATGTCTTCGTTTCTTCATGTCTTCATTCTGAAGTTTGAAATTTGTATTCTCTGCAGCTAAAATTTGTGCATCTGTAGACATGCTGTGATTTTCCACTTGCATAACAACAGTATACTTTTTAAGTGGAGACAACAAATGCTCAATTATTTGTGATTACTCCAAGATGCTTTCATCTGATAATGGAAACCACTGTGTTTAATATCTTTCAAATGTATAATGTATGACTTTTCAGCCTAGTAGAGGCTTTTAGGTTTTATGCAGTTCATGAAATTTCCTAATCTGACATAATTGTTGTGGCACCAACAGTTTAAAAAGTACCTCTTCTTTTAGAATCCTCCTAATCTACAGGGGGCCTGTTCTGACAGAAAAGTGCTGTGTGGCTTGCAGACAGACTGCTTAGTTACTGCCTTGGAAGTAAAATGAGGACAGTTAGTCTCCCTCACTTGGCCTTTCTTCTGGCTGTGTCTGTCTCACGGTGGTTTTTTTCTTGTCTTAAAGAACTTGTGTCCTGGTTTCAGCCAGGGTTGAGTTAATTTCTTCTCAGTGGCTGAGAAACTGTGGTTTTTAAAAATATTGAAAATGTGTAATTACTGTAGGAAAACCAGTTTGCAGTGTATTTGAACAGAAAATATACATGGGATAACCCACACCATGCTTAATGGTCACATGGTATTTGGTGGATAGTGCTCAATGAATAAAGGAATACAAGATCACAATTGACCCCCTTATAAGGGAGTCAGATAATGCAGTTTCCTTTTGGCAATATTTGTTCTCCAGACAGATAAGCTGGGATTTATTAGACAGTAGGCAGACATGTAGGGTGAGTGAACACAGTCGCCCTCGGCTTCTAGTCAATATGCTGCGTTCCAAGTCCAGGTTCTTACTAGAAATTATGTTTGGAATGACCGGAGAAATGTCATTGTCCACCTGCCATGGCTTCTCTGTCATCTTTTTACATTTACAAGTGCAGTATTAATCAAACATTGTGTCTCTGAACATAAAGTGTATGGAAGCTTTCAAATATTAAAATGAATGATCCAATAGCACAGAAGCTACCCTTTTATATCTGCTAAAATGTTTAATATGCAGTAATTACCCAGGATTTAAAAAAATGTATAATAATTGGAGTCCTTACATGCATAGGACTTCCGTGCTCTGAAATAGTGACCTTTAGACAAGCAAACAGTTACTAAATTGTACAATAATTTTACTAAACATCTTAGCTATGTCAATTTTTTAATGTTTGTATAAGCTATAAGCATCAACCTTGTAGCTTCTATTTTTTTAGAGAAAATATTACCATGACTGCTGAATTTTTTCACAGGAAAAATTGGCTTTAAGGAATATTTCAATTTTTTCCTTTTTTGATTATCAGAAGACATATGATTTGATGTGATGTCCAGAAGGCATTATTATGTCTTTGCATGTCTCTGATATTCTGTATTACTTTGCTATGATAAGATAAGTTTTTGGTCGTTTATTCCACACACTGTTTCAGTCTATCATATTTGCACACATATAATCTGTCCCTTTAAAATCCTGTTTTTATTGCCAGATCCTTTAACAACCTGTAACTGCTGATAGTTTGTAGCCCTGAGTTATCTGACTTTTTAGCATTGACAAGAAAGGAAAATAAAAATCAAAAAGAAAATAAAATAATGGAAGAACTCTGGTGGCAGAAATATGAGTAAGCTTTGGCAGAATGCTGGGAAGATATTTCATTGTCAGAGGGTGATGGTGGAAGGAAAATCCCAGTTTTGTTACCTGTGTAGTCAGAAAGGCCTGACTGCTGCAGAGTCACAGGGTTTTGAAAGAATGAAAATTAGGGTACTTTTCACCCCCAAATGCATTGTCAGAAAACCCTCACAGTATGGTACTCATAGGAAAATAAAAACTTGAAATGACGGCTGACTTGAAAGGTTTTCACTGAGAAGAAAGGAGATAGTTGTGATTTTAAAGTACACTGAGAAAATTTTTATATTCACACTCCCTTCAGTCCTGTAATCAATGCCATCAAAATCTTTAGTGTTTTCCAGAATTACAAATAGTAAATTTCAGAATCTTCATATATAACTTTAGAATCCCTAATCAAAAGGGTATATGTAGTTAGCTTAGCAGTTATGTAGGTATATGTAGCTAGTTAAGCCTTACTTTGTACTTCTGTTTCTCTGAGGTTTTTTTCTTTCTCTTTCTGAATAGAAGTGAAAATATGAGTAGACATAGATTATTTATTTGGGAGAGGAGATATTGTTTGTGGGATCATTTAGAAAGTATTAGTAGCCTAAAGCATAAACCCACAAATATAATGTGTAAATTCCTTTACTCTGAACAGAACTGTACTTTTGTTTCTGTTTCATGGACCTCTTTATAAGTGATAAAGGCTGTCTGATATTATATGATCTAAATGTTGGAAGAAAGCCCTAAGTCTATTATGAAGAAATGAAATGTCTGAATCAACTCTGACCATAAACTAGGAACAAAGACCTTTTCCAAACATGTGATTGCTTTATAAATTGTGTTGATAAAATATGAAAGAAAGCTCTTTTAGTCCACTTAAAAAATACATTTTGCTTTTTACAAATGAAGTGATATAGAGATATATTAATGTAAAAAAACCTAGAAACCTAGAGACAACATTTTAAACTATGTAAAAGCCTAGATCTCTTCTGTTCTCAGAAACTTTCTTTACACACTCCAAAAAATGGTGGCAAGGAGTTTACTGTTTCCTCAGAAATCAGAGGTAAGGTTTACAGGCTTCAACATCTGCTGTTGCAGGTTCATTTGTCCTGAATGAGGAAACAAAAGTAAAATGCATCACACTGTCTGACTAGTGATCTGGTTTTTATTTTCAGAAGACAAGTGCACATCATGTAATTTTAAGGGCATTGATTGAGTTGCATTGACCTCACAATTGACAGAAAACTACAGCCATTTCCTCATCTCATCCCTCTCTGTATCAATACTATGCATGTACCCTTGTAATGGGGATCATCAGTAATCAATATGATGGAGTCAAGAAAGAAGGATGACCATGACTTGACTTGTACTTCATTCAAAGCTGTCCATAACGAAATGTGGTGTAAACAGCATGGACATGAACATCCAGGCCTGGATGAACATAGGACTGCCCTAAATTCAGCATTTCAGATGCAGCATTTAAAGAAACAGCTTTAAATGATGCGTCTGAAATGCTGAAATTAGGTCAGTCCTATGCTGGTTGAGTGAGATTACAACATGGTAGTCTATCATTAAAAAAATTCAGGAGTGTCTGGTTCATAAGTTACAAACTTTCAAAGACAGAATGCTTGCTAAAGAATCCACTGACTGGCTGGAATGTCTTTCAGAGAGTGATGCTCATGTGGAGATCAGTCTTTTGAACAGAATGGTCTATCACTGACTAGGTCCTTGCAATGGCATTGTCAGCTAGTTTGCTGATAGTTCCCTGAACTATTTTTTTTAATGGATTCACCTCTTTGTTAAGTTCATGAAATTGTCCCATTTTGCAAGGCTGATTTCCGACTACCTGGGAACCGATGACTAAGTATGCTGCATGTCTACAAAAACAGAGCACTGCTTATTGAGCTACATCATGATTATATGTAAAGCACTACCCTGAATTTCATCCTCACGTAACAAATTAATTTGAATTCCATAGATCTTGCCTCACTGTTAAGTCTTTTCCAACATTTTTAGCCACTCTCTGTGAAATGCATGTGAATAAGGCACTGAAAGCAAAAATGGAGCAAAGCACTGCAGCTAAAACTTACATAAAGTGTTGTGTTAAAAATACTCAAATCCATTTTCCTGCCCTGTTGGGCCAAGATGAAGAAGCACATATGGTGAGGAAAGCCACTTGCTGTTGGGAGATCTCTGCATTCCCTCTGCACAGGGAGGAACAATTTAGCCTCATCCCTCACCCTCTTCTCTTAATCTGGCACAAATCAAATGCAAGAGACAGAGCGTGAATGTGGATAAGTGAGAAGATTCAATTTCCTGTCTCATGTGGCTAAATGTTTCTTGTTAAGTGTCAGTTTTAGAGCTGAGTAAACAGTGGAATAATATATTTATGGTTTCGTTTATACAATTCGGCTTGTGATTCAGTACGCATTCTCCCTATTTTCTTACATTTCTGTTACAACTAGAAAAACTGCAGTTTTGCTTGGAGTAGAAACTAAACAGGCTTTCAACCCCTCTTTAGCATTCCTGCTTTTTTGTAGATTTTGTATTTTCATATGAATGGAGGAAAATCATGAGTAATATGGATAAAAAATGGATTAATGCAAAATATCTGCAACACAACATCAAATAAAACAAGGTTTTGGTATGTATAAGCAATAGAAAAATTATTTGTGAAGACAAAAATTATATACTACCTATTTCCTCAATATTATGGTACAAGAGCTCACCACTTTAGAACAAATACCCCATGGGCACTTTTGACTAGCCTTTACACATGCCTTGGAAATATTCAAGGAGTAAAAGCCAGGGGCTACCAGTGATAAGGGTGAACAACACTGGCAAAGGAAGGATGAGAATGGTGGCAGAAATAGCAACTGTTTGGCAAGAAAATGACAAGAGAAAGGGTAGGCAAAATTTGCTAAATCTTGTATCTGATTTAGATTTCAATCTCCTTTTTGCCTTTTAAAGGTAGGAACACAGCTAATATAAACTCTAGAGTTCCTATTTACAGCCCAAACGAGGCAAAGAAAAGTGTTGCAGCAGGTGTGGGGAGAGAGGCTGTGGGGAAGGACAGGAAATTATTTTTAATCTTCTAAGTGTTCCCATACTTTCTGTCTCCTGTTTTATCCTCCATTCTAAAGTACTCTTAGCCTTTACCTGAACAGTCTCAAGGCATTAATAATGACTTCATTCAGTGCTCCTGTTGGCAAAAATTAGGCCATCCAATCAGGGAAGGCAGTGAAGGCAGGATATTGTGTCAGGCGACCCATCAGATAATAACAATCTAAAAATGTCTTCCGAGATAAAAGCAAAAGAGGTTACAAGGTAGGACACAGGGAAGCAAAGTAAGTGTCCTGAGCTAAGGGTTCAGTCTGAAAGGGTCATGAGGGACACAGTGGCTAGAATCACTTGTGGCTGCTAGAGGATTTGTGTAAATAACATAGATATTTCCTATTCATAGATATTTTATCATGTACTATATATTATTTTACCTCTTGGTAAAGCTCAATAGATGGAATATGATGGGCTTAATAGTTGTATAATACCAGCAAAAATATATTTTAGTTGGAGTTGTCATGGATCATCTGTTACTTCCATAAAAAATATTGCCTAGTAGTATAATAGTCTGTCACAAACACAATTTACACAAACTACTACTGCATAAAAACAATGGTGTGCTAAATTTGACTGGACTGGCCTGACTGACTCCAGGCCAGACTACTTATACAGTTACAAAGCCAAATAATATATAAAATAACTGCATACATCTTACTGCGCCATGTTTATTCTTTGTTTGCTATTCATGGTGATTTATTTCCAAAGCATAAAAAAATTCATTCCTTTTAGAAAATTAATGTTGTAGGTGTCTGAAATACGGGCTTGATTTACTAACCATTGATAAAATAACATCAACAACTAATTGGTTCTTCAGATTTGTATCAATGATTGAAGGAAATACAATAAAATCTGTGAGTCTGACATAGGGATTTGGTGAAGTTCTGCCAGATAGAATAAAATATGGAAAGTATATGCAGTTGTATATAAAAAATATTTAGAGTTTACATATGTCCATCCTGAGTTATTTCTACCACATATTAAAAAAAAAAAAAAAAGCTGGTTCAGCCAACTTTTATGTAGAAGTGGAGTTCCTAAACTGACAGCTAAAGAAGAAATGAACAAGCTGTGGTGTGAGCTACACCTGACAAGATATTATAGGATAGTATCCCTCTACTGCAGAAGAAAGCCTATGAATGCTCCAATATAGGAAAATCTTCAGATAAAGACCATGACATTTCTCTTCAAACAGCTAGAAGAAACATTTCCAGTGATCCGTTTGGTTTTGACCAAATCAAACAGAAGTCTGTGGTCCTTAAGCACACTTTTTTAATCTCCCAGGACATCTTAGTAAGTTAAATACCTTATAGATGGAAGTTGTTGTTAGCTGCCATTTTCATCATTAACAGTAGTATTCATAGGCCGTGTCTACAAAGAATTGCCAACATATCTGGAGAGCAGAAAATAAAGTTAACCAACCCACAGTCACATGCCAAACCTGACTAATATAGTTCCACTGGCAAAATCCCAATGTGTGGTTATGCCAAAAGAGGAGAGCTAATGTTAGTTTTGCATCTGTCATTCAATGAGGTGATGTAACTGTGCTGGCAGGAGTGTAGCTCTTTTTGGCATACATTGAGGGGATTTGACAGCGCAGGCCCAGCAGACTGGCTACTGGTGGAGGCTTTTTAGTCTAGACAAGCATTAAATTTTGCATGGAAAAATGAGTGATCTGTCAAGAAAGTGTTTAAGTCAGAATAGTCCAAGAAAGCAGTTAAGGGAACCAAAAAGGCTGGCTCTTTTGTCTGGCCACCATTTTTCAGGCTGCAGGCTGTATTCCAGCCCATCGAATCAGGTTCACTGAAAGCAAAGCAAATTGATCATCTGATTAGTTTAAAAGAAAAAGGAGTGTTGGTCCCTGTATTTAGATGCATTGGAACCATAACTAACAAATATAGTGATGGTTCTTTTTTTTTTTTTTTTTTTTTTTAATGACAGAAAATCACTATCTAGTGACTGGAAATTGCATGGTCATGTTCCCTTTGACATACAGCTGCTGTTTGTGATTTTGTTATACGATGGCAGGTATTAATTGTACTTTAAGAGTAGAAAAAGCAAGAACTGCCTTTTAAATTTTGTTGTAAGGAAGAGGAAGGAAAACTACCTTTTAGTTCTTTCACTTAATTGAGTTGGTTTTCCTCCAGAGATGGAATGTCCTATTTAATCATTACAGCAGCTGGGCAACAACAATTTGAACATATAGGAATATAAGCCAAAGGGATTTTCTGTTTAAAACATTGGCAATATCTTAAAACATACAATCTGAGTATATGAATTCTGAGTTGGCTTTGAACAATGGATATGCAGTACTGAACAAAAGATTTCATATCAATAAGTAATGTTTATAATATTATTTGAGGACTTGAAACCCTTAATTTATGTAAAGTATTCCATTAAGATATACCATAAAAATAATTAATCAAACTGATCAGAATCCCATGTACTTTACACAGGTTTCATCATATTTCATTATCTTACTTTAAATACTAATTTATAATGACAATTATTGAAATAATTGTCATTTGGGTTACTTAAGTATCCATAAATAGCAAATTGAATGCAATTAAAGCAAATTAAAATATGGTCCTTATCTCAGTCTTCTTTATTTGTTCAAGAAGACAGAAGGAAGGTCAAAATTTTAAGCATATATCACAGAGGCAAGGAAAGAAAAGTATTAATAAAGTCATTAGATTGTTCAGTAACACCACTCATTCTTTTTTATTTCAGCAACATGTGTTAATTGTTGCTACTACTAATACAGTACTTGTGAAGTAATACCTAATTATAACTATTACTATTACCTAATTTCTATCTATTTTCTACTTTTTCTTTTCCCATTTTCAGATAAGTAACTAGGTAGTACTCAATTTTAAGAACACTTTTGAAAGCTAAAAACATTTAGCTTTATAAACGAGTCAATTTGTCTCACTTTGGTCCCTGGAAAAATCCTTGAGCAAGCCCTCTCAAAACAAATTTCTGGTCTCATGAAGGAGAAAAAATTTACTGAAAATAGTCAACATACCTAACCAACCTGATTGCCTTCTTCAATGGGATATGGGGGTTTGTGGATGAGGGGAAAGCTGGGGATGTTGTTTACCTTGATTTTAGCAAGATTTTTACATTGTGTCCTGCAATATTTTGGTACCTAAGTTTAGGATGTTGTAGTCTTGGTGGGTGTGCATCAGATAGGTAATAGTCAGTTTGGATAAAAGGGATCAGAGGGTCATGGATCTATGTCATGCTCTATTTGAAGGCTACAGGAGGTCTGTTCTAGGACTTAACATCTTTACCAACAGCCAGATCATAGATGGTGACAAATTGGGGTATAATTGCTGATTTCCTAAAGGAAAGGTTTGTCATACAAAGACACCTAGACTAGATGGAAGAATGAACCAACAGGAAACCACATAAAAGTAACAAGGCATGATGTAAAGTTTGGCACATGGAAAGCTAGAGACCTTGCATGGTACAGGGTGAAAACTGCTTGGGTAGACATTCTGTAGAAAAGGCTGTGAAAGCCTCACAGACATTAAACTGAGCGTGAGTTAACAGACCCATGGTCACAAACAAGGCCATCAGCCTCCCGGGCTTTGTTAACAGAAGCAGATAGGCAAATTGAGCGAAAGGATTATCTCTCTCTACCTGGTCCTCATTAGGAGACATCTGAAATACTGACCTCCCAGTACCTCCTAAGATGGACAGCAATAGACTGGAGCAAGTTCAGCACAAAGACCATCATGACTGTTGGTGGCTGAAGCCCTTGCTCTGTGAGGAGAGACTGATGAAGCTGGGCTTGCTCAGTTTGGAACAGAGACAACTTTGGACAGACTGAGCAGCAGCGCCTCGTGCCTGTATCTTGGTCACTGAGTGAATGGAGCCAGTCCCTTCATGGTGGGAGTGGTAGGAGAGAGGAATGCATGGATATAAATCGAAACAAAAGTAATTTAGCCTGGCTAAAAGGAAAAATGTTTTTCTCTCTGAAGGCAGTGAGGTTCAAGAGGTTGCCCAGAGAGCCTGTGCAGTCTTTCTTCATCCTGGGACTTTGAGAGACCTGATTGGATAAAGACCTGAGACCAGGTCGGACTGCACAACTGACCCTGCTTTGAGGGGAATGTTGGACTGGAGACCCAAGGTCCCTTCCACCCTGAACTAACTATACTTACAAACGAAACAAAACCTTTTTGGAAAGAACGCAATAAAATTATTGAGTTAAACTGATTCGGATTATTGTAAGGTTTTATGGATCTTAAGCTCGAGGGAAAAAATACAGGTCTTGATTTGGTACAAAGCCTCTTTTTTAGCACTGAGAAGTCTCACACAAGGGATGAGCCACTTCCCTTCCAGCAGTATTGCTGACACCATCATATAACTGAATTAATAAAATATGAATAACGGTCTAATACCGCTATCCAACTGGACGGACAAAGACTCTCTAACAGCTTAGAGTTAGAAAGTGTATGTTTATTATAACGGCCGGGCAGCGCGTGGGATAGNATAAATCAGAGTATTGCAGATGTTAAAAAGCTAAGAGATGATTTTACACCAACTTCTCATGGCTTGGGCCAACATATTCTCATGTTAAGAGTTCAAATTTGAACAGCTGGAACCTGATTTCAGGAAACTGAAATCTCTTGATAGCTATACTTCATGTTCTGCTTGAATCGAGGTCTGTTCTGCCCTTGTAGACAACATCTTCTCAGGCTGACAACAGATCTCTCCTAGGCTTGTGGCAGACGATAACCATGACTGTAGAGGAAGTATTTCAGATCTCTAAAGGGAAACAGCCTGGCTTGTCTTCTCAAGACAAGAGTTATAGTGTTACCATGTCAAGAACAGATGGATGTCTGAACATCCCGGTGTGCCAGATTCACCTTGTATGATCAACTGCATTTGTGAGAGTAACATAAATGTTTGGGTCACTCATATTTCCCCTGAGTGTACGACAGCCAAGGCATACTAAAGTCAGCTCTGAATCAGTCACAAACCCACCTTGTTGTTAGTTCTGCAGTGCAATTTATGCACATTTACTGCTGCATACCTTATAGACAAAAGTTTCTATCTTCTGGCATTTGTCCTAGAAAAGTTAAAATGTTAGGCGTTTTATTTCAGAGTTAATATTCTGGACAGGTAGGAATGACAGAGGAAAAGCAAATGTTGGATGCTGACATCAGAGATATTCTAGCACTGAATCTAGTATGCAGCATACCTATTTTAATTAACTATTGTTCTTATTATGCAATACTTGTAACAGGTAACTGAGATTGTAGCTGCTGAGGGTTCAAATATATAAATAATAATTTAAGAATTGTGGAAAGAATACACTGTATTGTGAAGTAATATCTAATATTATCTGGGATAAACTAATTGAAACCTTGCCAGAGAAAGTTGCAGTTAAAGTGAAAAAAACAAAACAAAACAAAACAAAAAACCAAAACCCAACAACCCAACCGCCCAGATCCTATATTCAATATATCCTGAACATACCAATAACAAAAAGAAGGTGAAAGTTGGAAGGATAGTTTGCACGGGCAGGGCAGAGGGGGAAGGTGTATATGTCATCACTGCTCTACCTTGTTGCTCTCCTGAGATCTGCTTCTGAGATAGCACAGAGATGGTCCTCTAAGATAATATTGCAAATTTCTGTGGGAGTCAGCAGAATCTTGCTTTGCCTTAAGAATCCTCCAGGTAGACAAAGAAGAAATTTAAAGTTTATCAGAGTAGCACAGAACAAATCATGTTTAGCATACAACACAGGTTCAATCAAAAGTCTTATTTGGAAACACTTATTTTGAAAGTCTCTTACAGCAGACTTTGAAGGGGCTGTGGGTGAGTTGTAGCACAGAATGTATTATGTTTAGCATGCAACACACCTACAGTCGGTGCTGAAGCTAAGAACCTGGTGCCTGCCTTTAAAATCCAGTTCAGGTCAGTGGGTGTTTTTTCCTGCTCCAGAGTATGTTAGGGAATTCACAAGGGTCTTCTGCAGTGAATAAATCTAACAGAAAATCTGTACTGGAGCAATGTCACAATCAATTATGGAACAAAATAAATCAGAATGACACCAAGGCAGGTAAACACCCAAGTGAGACCTTTTAGAGATTAGTAGCAACAGAGAGGAAATAGTTTTATAATATGCAGATTTTAAAGTCTAATTTATACTGCAGTTTAGATAATTTATTTTTGCTAAAATATTCAAGAGAAAATGAATGAAAAAATATTTTTTATTAGTTTATAAGGTTTGATCAATTCATCACTTGGAGTAATATGGTGTAAATTTACTGAAGCCAAGGAAGCAGCCAGCAGTGGATTCATCTGGCTGCCATTAAATTTATTCTGACATAAGGAATGAATACAGCAAACATTTCTAGATAAGACTAGTACTTGAGTACAGCTGTTATAAGATTTCTGTTCACAAATTGCAATTGAAATGCTTGCTAAGGGCTGCAGGGACATGTTTGATTGTTTGTTTTTCTTTTTGTCATTCCGTTTTAGCTGCTTCCTTGCTCATTACATTGTTCCCATTAGCATAATGTATTGATTGTGTTTGCACAGCTTTTCCTGCCAAAGGCTGCCCTTCAGTAGTACAGCCATTGGGGTAACCAGCTGTTACTTATTTAAACCTCCATCATTTTGTATGACAGAATAATTTAATTATGCCCTGCTTGAAGATGCTAAATAAAATTATCTTCTGAGCAAGTGTACTTCACTTAATATTTGTCTCTATCAGGTACTTAAACTCTGACACTCAAGCTATGTGTATTAAATAAGCAAACATATTTTAAAGCAAAAACCGGCAGCAAGTTAATTATTACAGAGTTCAAGGCTGTTTTACAGTATTTCTAGACACAGTTATGTCTTTAGCTCAGGTATTATGCATATTTAAGAGACTTCATAAAAAAAAAGAAGCTAAATGTAGTTAATAGCATAATAAACCAGCACTTACGGTTAACCTTTTTCTATGCTTTTTCTAAGTACATCTTCAGTAAGCATTGTGACTTTTGGAAAGACAGAATCTAATACTTTATACATTTCAGACCTGGACAAGAAAAAATTTCTACTCAGTGGTATATCCTAGTTATAAAACTGTGTTGGACAACGTCAATGGCCTTTGTGTTATACCGAATATTTGGTTCTTATTTTAATCCTGGTCTTTGAATTAAATTCAGACAATATATTTTTACTTTTATTGACAACATCTTTCCTTAGTTCACTATAAGGCAGTTTTCTTGCTTTCCCTTTTTTGTCACTATACAATTATTCATATAAAGTGACAATTTTGGGGTTGCCAACTGGGTCCTTGAGTGTTAACTGATCTGAAATGCAGCTCTCGTTTTCAAAGGGATTATAATTGAAAATGTTTGAATCTACATGCATTTATTTTAAATAGACTACCTGCCACATTTGCTAGTTTTTTAGCTTTAGGGTAAATTCAATCTTCATTCAAAGTAGATACCTGAAGACCTAATTATTAATAAACCACTTACATATAAAAAAAATTGTAAAAGTGATAAAAGTTTAGAAGTAAAATTATTCTCTCAATTCTGCTGCATCTTATCTAGATAGGCTATGCAAGTTAGAATGTATTTGACAAAAGAGAATTTTAATTTTGATGTATTTGAAAGTTATATGAAAGTAATTCAAAGGCTCTTTGGAAATCTTATAATAAAGGAGTATTTTTTTATCAAATAAAGCTGAAAATAAGGTTTTACGGAGCACCCAGCTCTTGCTCAATAAATATGTGTGGGGAGGGGGAGGGTTTTGTTACTAGAAAAAGGCTGCAGGCTTTATATTGCCATGTCAATATAGGGCTTTAGAATATAATTTTTTAATATCTGGAGCTTATGACGGCTGTGGCAACAGATGTCCAGCAGCAGGGAGAGCACTGTTGAACTTATTCCAGCTTAGGTCTCTGAATGTATGATAATGATCTAACAAACCTGTAAAAGCACCCAGTAACAAAGCAACTGGGACCTAATTCCAAGCACTTTGCAGTTAATGGGTGCAGATAGACTGAATTTGGAGGAGAACTCATTTTAAAGAAGAGAAAATAAGGATACTGTATTAGAAAATGTGTGAGTGCAACCTCAGCCAGATCCAAGACAAATGGAGAGGAAATACCAGACATCAACATCAAGGACTTGGGATACTGGCTTTTTAACATAATTTCCCCTCCTTTCCGGTTATCTTGTGGAGGGCTAAATCTGTTGGCCTTAGGAACCAGAGGAGAAGGGACCAGGTGTGTATCAATGGGGAAAAGTGATTGATATTCAAAAGTTTACGAGTATACAGATTTAGCTACATTATTGAAGAGATTTTCCTGTAATAATGAAATAATATTAAAAGAACAGCTAGTATAATTGTAACTGGATTAATAATAAGATTTGACATGGTTTTCAGTAGGCTAATAAGATTTTAATTAGACAAACAATAAATTCTTTTTTAGCATTTTGTCAATAAGAAGATCTTAGGTGTAACACAATATACCATAAAATCCTACTTGTACATTATGTTCAAGATTCAATTAATATATAAATAAGAATTAATTTAATTAATCTCATTTCTCATTTTTTCCATGAAGCACATTTTTTTTCCACAATGTTTTTATGGTTTGGTTTTTTTTTTTTTTTTCACTTGTATTTGGAAGTTCTTTTAGCCTAGTTTTACAAAACATCATTACTAATTTTCTATTCGATCTTTTGGAGCTCAGTATTTTGAAATATCAGGACTGACATACACATTACAACAGACATAATAGAGATTAGTCTTTGGTCAGTTACTGAAAACTGTAACTCTATTTGTAGTAAGGTTGATGAAAGATATGGCTGACATGGACTTTAAAAACCATAATACTGCAATAAATTGTGTGCTGTGGTATACACAAGCTATATGATAGTGTGATACATGAGAAGAAAAATGAGTTATATTATAAGAACTTAGGAGAAGAAAAAAAAATTACATACTAATATTTTAAATTACTTTGAAAGTCTGCAAGGCAGTACTTAGATTTTTCATGACATCAATATCCTGAGGATGGGGCACAGTGAAGAATCAGACTTTAGCATATTACTAGTTTAATTTAACATTGTAATAAATGTTGCAGATGAAATAAAGCTGAATATTTCTTTCCCTTCAAAAATGTTGCTTATTTCCAAAGAGCAGAATGTTTGATAATGTAACTCTTGTTGGTTTATCTTCTCCAACTTTTGCTAAAAAGCAGCATAATTTCTGATGCCAGTGTTCTGTGAAGTTATCTTTAAAACTGTCTATGTGGGTTACACACCAACAGAAAGCTTTCTGAAATTAGCAGTTTTGGAGAAACTAAAGCATCTGAAACTTGCATATTGAAACAAGCAAAGGGAAAGGAAGAAAAAACAAGGAATTAAACCAATCAAAAATCTGGTTTTCTAGGATGTTTTGCTAAGAGACTTGCCAATAGAAATGACAGTGGACATTATTGTCTGCCATGTTAAGTACCATGTTGCTATGAATCATAGGATCATAGAAAAATTTGAGTTGGAAGGTACCTTTAAAGATCATCTAGTTCCTACCACCCTGCCATGGGCATGGACACATTTCAGTGGCCCAGATTGCTCTGGGCCCCATTCAGCCTGGTCTTGAACACTTCCAGGGCTGAGAAAACTTCTCTGGGTAACCTGTGCCAGTGTCTCAACCTCACTGCAGAAAATTTCTTCCTTATGTTCAGTCTAAATCTATCTTCTTTCAGGATAAGACACTTGCCCTTGTCCTGTCACTATGAGCCTCTGTGAAAAGTCTCTCTGTCTGTCTTACAACCAACCCCTCACCCCACTCCCCCTTTATATTGAAAAGCCACAAAAAATCCCCTTGGACCCTCCCCTCCTTCTGCTCTTCCCCCTCCCCCTCCCCCTCTCCCTTCCCTTATAAATATTGCAGATAAGGTAAAAATTAGACTTAAGAGGAAAATCTGAAGTGAAATATTTATCATAATTCAGTTTCTAAAATGCAAGTATATACACGTTGCACCATGACTCCTCCAAGCTTTTATAGCTCCTCTCACAGCCAAGCTTTAGTGGAAGTTCATACTTTTTAAATGTGGCACCAATTTAATTTGAAATCAGTTATTAGAGCTTTCCTTTCTCATAACTTTCTGAAAGCAGCAGAAATTTAAAAGCAAAAATAAAGACTATATGTTTTCTCCAGATTTGTTTTCTTCTGCTGTGTTAAGAACCATAGCCTACATTTACCTCTTGATATAATTATCTTATGAATGTTGTACTTTCATGTTTGTGAGAAGGTTTTCACTTTTCTTCTTTAAGCCTCATTTTAATTGCTAATTTGGTAAGGAATGTCTTTAAAAGGCTAAAAGATATATAAGTACTGTAACTTCCCATATTTTCTAATTGAACAAATATTTGGAGAAGACTCATTCAGTGAAGCTTATCTTATACCTGGAAAATAATCTTGTTATATGAGCAAAACAATGACAGATTTGTACCTGTTCTGTTTTCCTTCAAAAACTTTTCTTCCTACAGGTAAGATAGAAAAGTATGTTTTGCAGTGAAAGCAATAAAAACTTGTAGGTGTCAGCTTATGGGGTTCTGCAGAGAAACATGAATCCTTTGGTTAGCTTTTGGCACCTTGCCAGCATTGTTACCTCCTGTTTACATTCTCCTGGTTTCAAATCTATTTCGTATATATTTGTCTGTATCCAGTCTTTTCCTCATTGCTTTTTGGTGTGGAATCCATTGCATGGCATTTCTTTCTAATTTGTGAACAAGACTATGAAACATAATTTTGGTTAGCCAGTCAACCCTTCAGTGAGCAGCAACACACACAAAAGCAATTGTAGAGCATGGCATGTGCATTACTTTAAAAGAAGAAAAGGACTGTCTTTTTTTCTAAGCTTTCTGTGTTCTGCAGCACAGGGAAGATGGCTATGAATGCTTGCAGTGTTTTCCTGTAAATAAAAAGTCATGCTGTCTCCACCACAAAGAAAGAAGGCCCATTTTGCTGTCTTTCCCCATATGAGGGATGCCTGTAGATAAATGATATGTATCTTCATTTTATGATGTATCATTTATCTCCTGGCTAGAAATGACCTGGTAAAGGTTTCTACCATCTGAGAATGAAGGGAAGAGTGGAAGGAGGGAACGAGATCAAAAAAACCTATTGGGAGAAAAAGCTTGCTGCAGTTCTGTCCTTATAATATGAAACTGGCTGAAGCAGCTGAGAAGATTAACATAAAGAGATATATAGAATTAGATAACAAGGGTAAAGAAAAAAATCATAATTCAATCTTCTGCTCTTCTACTATACTGGCAATGTGGGACATGTTCAAGAGTGTCTGTGTTTATGTCTCAGCAGGATGGTTTAAACTCCAGTGTTTGATATCAAGGCTATTGCTCTATCCTGTGGAGAAAGAGGCTTCTAAAGGGCAAATTGTATAGAATTAGCCAATGGGTTTCATTAGACCAGCTGTGTCTTTTCAAACATCCACTTCTCTTTGGACTGCAAGTAACTGAGTTGAGTCTATGCTAGGCACACTCATAGTTTGGGATGCACCAAGACTTCCCTCAGTGGTTTAACATTTTACTCACTGCTGGACTTTTTCATCTGTGTTAAAACTACCAGGACTAAGAGAGCTTGCGCCAAAGTGGAAAAGAGATTAAATTTACTCAAGACAATAGCCACTCAAAACAATATCACAACAGCCATATGTCCTGCATTTCCAGCATATACTATTAAAACCAGATTATAGAACAGACTGAGTAAGAGTCTGTTCTCAATTCGACTTATTGAAGCTGAGTAGAAGAGAAAAATAAATAGCATGAGAAAATCAACAGTTCTGGAGAGACTCTGAATATTACCTTACATGTAAAAATAAGGGAGGACTCAAAACAAGGAAGCAGTCTGGACAAGGCTGTGACATTACTACTTTCTTTTTTCTTTAGTGAAAGTAGTTGCTTTGTGTTGAACTTTGCCTCAGCAAACACCAAACTGATGGGACACTACTGGGGACTTGGGGGATATTTTATTTCAAATCAGTGAGGTGTAGCTGAGATGCAGTCATTCAGCTGCCTGCATCGGGACAATTCAGTGCACACACCTGCTTTCATGCAGAGAAACTTTCTCAGGTTACCATGGAGGCAATTCAATTTCAAGTACTTTCAAACTGGAGAACTCATTAGAGTATCTGTGTTTTACTAAAATAGCATATTTCATTGGTCCAATGTTTCCTATGCAACATTTTAGGTTTCAAAGTAGAAAGAGATACATAGTCCTACAAACAATGTCCATTAACTATTTTAGCTGCTGAGTTAGGATGATCTGAAGGCTGTACTACCAAGCTTGTAGGACCCTTCTGATGGGGAAAAGAACCAAGGATAGATAAATCATGCGTCTAAACAGGGATCTAAATCTTTTGCACAAAGGACTGTCTATTGTGACAAATCCTTTGTCAATCGTGGAGATTAAAATTGTACATAAAGAGTTTTGTATCAGTTCTGGGGTGGGGTTGGGATGGAGGATGGAGACAGGAAGGTATTTAGGCCTCAAGTATTTCCCATAGTTCAAAGGGGTTTTTTCCTTGCACTACCATAATTTTAGTTTTCTAACATATCCTCTGACTGTCAAGAGCACGGGGAATAGATATAGCAATCTTTGTTACATTTGTGAAAGGCATTATGGGACAAAAAGTTTGTAGTTCAGAAGGGATTTTAGTGTGAGGAGTGCTGAAATTCATTTCTGTGTGGCTATGAATCATTGTAAAAAAGGGACCTTTATTCTCCTGTAACTTCAAGTGAGCTACCACTGTGAGACACACTAAAAATTATTCAGACCTCATATCTTATTAAACTGAACTACTTTTGTTGCTTCTTGATTTTTAGAGCATCTAATTCTGCAAAAGTTACAGGTAGTTATGTTCCCAGAATCATAAAAGTACCCAGAATGCACAGCCATAAACCATCATTGCCCTCTTGTCAGGAATAAAACAAGGTAAGAGTCAGAGAAAAGTCAAACCAAGTGTGTGTGGTATCCTGTTTTCTAGACTTTGGCTTCATTGGGCTGCAAGAATGGGGATTCCAAAGACAGGAAGAATAAAATGCAAAGAGATATTTCTGTCCTATAAACAGACTCTCAGCCTGCAAATGGCCACTTAAAAAAGTAGTAGGGCTTGTTGAGATAGGGCAAGGGGTAATGGTTTAAAACAAAAGAGGGTTGGTTCAGACTAGTACTAAGGATTTTTTTTGTGATGAAGGTGGTGAAGCACTGGAACAGTTTAGACAGAGAGGTGGTAAATACCCCATGTCTGGAAACATTGAAGGTTAGGTGCTCTGAGCAACCTGAAGCTGAAGATCCTGCTTCTGAAGATCCTCCCTGCTCACTGCAGGGGGGGCTGAACTAGAGGACCGTTAAAAGTCACTTCCAACCCAAACTATTCTATGATTACAGTAGGAAAAGGAATCAGACTCCAACCGTCATGGACAACTCAGCCCCCAGCTGAGTATGCAATCTCATTAGCCTAAGAAGTCAGATAGATGTACATGCACACAATGCATACATGTAAGGATATGTTCAAAGCCTTTCTCTTGAGGTCTAGCAAGTGTCTTGAAACCCTTCTTTCTCACTGGCTTTCTTAAAGAGTAAGTGGTAAGGGGAATCCATGAAAAAGAGGATCCCTAAGTCTGAAGCTCTTTAAAGACTACATTTACTATTTGAAAACTGTCCTGTCAGAAAACTCCCACTTCACTCTAGTACTGATATTTAAATAATTATAGTTGCTGGTTCAAAAACACAGCAATTATTAGAAATAAACCTCATATGTATATGAACTGTAATATGAAACTGCATCTGTAATATGAACTGTAATATGAACTGCAATATGAAACTGACTGTGATTTGGATTTTTAAAAGTAGGCTGTTGTGCTGGTCATCAGATAAGTCCACAGAAAATAGATTAGATGTAATGGCATAGGTCATGAAAAATAGCTGCACTGAAACCCATGGGATCTTAATTTTTTAGTGTACGATGAGATTCAGAGTTGTTTCACTTACATAGCTTAGTTGAATGTAAACCTTCAAGCTGACATTGACACACTAAGAGAAACCTCTTTAGTATTTGTAAGACCTTGGCATTGCGGCACCTCTTATTGCTAGAAAGATCTACTATAATGTATAGATTTGTTAATGTTACTAATAAAGTAATGCATGTATTTTATCCTGTAACATTTGGAGCTTTATCCTTTTTATAATGTCACTCTTCAACTGAACCATGAGAGAAAGACAAGTCTTAGAACTTAAGTACTTTGATAAGAAATAAAAAACCCAAAATATATTTAAATGTCAGGCACTGTTATGGAATGCATGGGTGAGGCTTAGGTAGCACCTAACTGCCATGACTTGGATTTTAAAAAATAGTAAGACTTCAAAAAGAATTTATATGTTTAATGTAACTTGCATACACAATACAGTTTTTAAAATGCATTGCTTACAATGATTTCAGTTGTGAAAATCCCATTAGGAAATATATTCATATTTAGGAACCAAAATACTTTTGCTTTTGGATGCCACTTAATTCAATGCTTAACCCTAAAAGCCACTGCTGTACCAGTTTGTCTGGAGATCAGTCAATTTGGTTTAGGGAGAAACAGATGTGTTGGTGCTGTCTGCATGTGAACATGCATCTGCACAGAGGTCCTTCCACAGGAGTCTGAGAAAAACTCTATATTAATGTGACCATGTAATGTTTCCATTAGAAATGTTCATGCACAACATAGCTCTGCTTTCAGGCACACCACTGTCGTTTTGGAGATTGAAAGGAACGGAATTATTTCACTGGTGTGAGAAAAGAGTATATTGTTTCCTCAAGTACTGAATTGCTGTATGATTGAAATGAAGGAAGATGTTGCTTCTGTAACTTTCTCCAGCATAACAGAAAAAAACAGTCTTGATTGTCTTTTCAGGCTGGTACTGAAATGAGTTGAGCTTTTTACAGCTTTTTTTTAAATTTTGAAGAATTTTTAATGTTTTTTTGAAGAGTAGATTGGACTATCCTTCTTCAATGGTACTATTTGGCATAGTATCTGTATTTCTGTGCAACTATGCAGTTACTTTATAAGGTCATTCAGAATCCATGCTTTTTTCTTACCTAAGATTGCTTTAAGTGGGAGAGTACAGTTTATTTGGGATCTCTAAGGAGAAAATATCTAATGGAAAAACTTTGTAGGCTAAAAGACACTAAAAATGTTTGACTATAATAGTGCACAACAGTTTATTATATCTCTACTTTTCTGCCAAGGGCCAAGTCACCCAAGGGCACTTCATAAAAAATGATGATCTGAAGCTGACATTGCAGACAGACTTAACGCCTTATCTTCAGGTTAATGTGATAAGTGTTAGCCAGTGCTTAAAATCATGCCTGACAACAATGTCACTGAATCATCTGCCAAGGCACTGCGCATGTTTTACTTCAGTGTCATTTTTCAGTATAACAAGGATTACTGAGAGATTTCCTGCTTAACACAGAACTGTAAAATAATTTTTTGTTCATAATATGGCTAATAAAAAATCGTTTCATGAGAAAAAATAAATGTTGAGCAGAACTACAATTAGTATTGCTAGTATACTAGCTGAATAGTTCAAATAGAAACTTCTGTCTGCTGTTCTTCTGATGTGATCATTGTCATTTTCTTTTATGGCATTATGGAAGACCAGAATTACCTTCTTTGTGTAGGTGATAACAAAAAATAGACAGACTCGCTCTGAAATGCCAGATTTTTCCTTTGTATCTATAGGGAGCTGAGGTCTTCTGTGAGGTAATTTCATGGTTCATTAATTTTCTGATTTCTTAGTTAGGACCACGACATATTAATAACTTTATTGTGTGTCAACAGAGCAATGTGATTACAATTCAAAAGTAGGATGAAAAACAAAAAACAAGCAAAAAAACCAACTCTGCAACACACTCAGGAATATTCAAGCATCATTATGGAAAACTAATTTTTTTCCAGCTTGAAACTTACAGACTACATAAAAGATTCCATTAGATTCTGCATTATGCTGCTGTCAGTTGAGCCATGCTGCACACACTGTTGAATCACCATGTGGTATATTGGTGTAGAGTCTTCTGTCTGTTAAAATAGACGACACAAGGCTAACTCTGTTGGCATTCCTGTTTTCTTGTCCTGACACACTGATTTTTTTTCTAAAAATGTGTTTGCTGCATTATCTTTGTTACTTTTGTGCGAATGAAGTTTCATGAATATTATGTTGTTTGTACTACCTACTCTTAAGGTTATAAACCCAAAAAGACACAACCATACTCAGCTATAGTTAACAACAACCGAAACCAAGGGTCCTTTTGATGTTCCCTTTCCACCCACCACTTTTAAGATAACTACTTTGTTTTATTAAATCAATATAACAATGATTTTTATGTTGTTGTTTCTTTCCTTCCCCAGATGTACATCCAGACAACAACACTTACTATCTCCATGAGTTTAAGTGCTTCTGTGTCTCTGGGCATGCTCTACATGCCCAAGGTTTATATTATCATTTTTCATCCAGAGCAGAATGTTCAAAAACGGAAGCGGAGCTTCAAGGCTGTAGTGACAGCTGCCACAATGCAAAGCAAACTGACACAAAAAGGAAATGACAGACCAAATGGCGAAGTCAAGACTGAACTGTGTGAAAGTCTTGAAACCAACAGTAAGTCATCTGTAGACTTGGTCAAGAGTGGCAGCACATCTTAATAGATGTACGTTCACAAGAATGCACTTTCTTTTAATAATAAACTTAATTATTTTTGTTGCTTGTTCTGCATGAATCCAGAGATGTGTCAGAATTCATGTACTGTACTGCTGAATGCAGGAATGTCTTGAATTGTTTCAAAGAAATTGATTTTCACAGGAGGCAAGTGGAAAAAAAAAAAGCACAAGCAGATTTTGAAATGCCACATCTTTTAAAATTTGTTTGTTTTAGCTAGTGCTATTTGGATGTGTAGTACATTGCTGTGCCAGTGGTATGTCCTGACAGTTCATGAGGTGTATTTCTGGTCATCATTGTATATTCAGAATTCAAAGGCTGTTGAAAAAAATCTATAATGAAAACAGCTAACGTTGTTTTTATTTTGCAGTCAGGTATGTAAGTGAAAATAATAATTTTTACCTTTCTACCTTAATATTTGTTGGATTGTTCATTTATCACAACTCATGAGTAACATTTCCCAGTAAAATGCTTCCCATCCGGGTTTATGTTCTGGTCTTACTCACCTTGGTACAAAATCATAATTTGTATGAAGCTTAATCATTAAATATTCTGATATACCGTAGTTTCTTAATGGGAAAAAATTCTTTCCTGTGTCAGGAAAGTTCTTGAATCTTGCTGCATCTCTAAGTTGCTCTGGTACATAAGAAAAGAGAGGTCACAGCTCCCATTCCACCACATGACATATCATCTTATAAACTGGACTTCATAATAATGATCAAATATGAGCAAAGACATTAACCTTATACCCAGTGCTTACAAATGGAGAATTGTTTTCTATTGAGAAGTTAGACATCACATTAGATGAGCAGCAGCTGTGACAGCTAAGTTTTTCAGTCATTTTACTGCAAATGACATGGTTTATTTTTAATTTTTATTGCTTTTGGATGATGTTGGAGTTTAAATAGCACTGTTTTGGTTAAGCACATTGAGACAAGGCAGTTCCAAGTTTACATTAAAATATCGTACTTGTTTCTGAAAAATGAACCCCCTCAGTGAAATCTATCAGAGTTTACCAGATTGAAGACTATATAAAAGTAGTCCATAACGTAGTCCATAACTCTACCATACTATAGTTGCTGATGCATGGAGGATATTGGGTACAAACTGTTTCACTGTAAAAACTCATGACCCTTCAAAATGGGTAAAACTACTAGAGTGAGCTATGGGATTACACAGCTTTAGATTATGACATGTAACAAAGGACAAGCAAGAAAAACATAGACATTCTTTGTGAATCAAATAACAGAATAGGAATATGAAAGACTCAGTAATCTTGCAACTCTTCAGAAGTCACCAAAAGTAAACTCAGAAGGAAAAGAGACCTGGATTTTGCTGAGTGTGTAAAATTATAAACTTCAAGGAGAGGATAAAGCAGGGTTTTCACAGTAGGGTGAGAAAGAGTGTTAATAAGAAAGTCTTGGGTATCTGATGTTTATCTACTGTACCTAATTAAGAAATGCTGTGACTGGTATTCCTTGAACTATGACTATGCATAATTCATAAAAACAGATGCTACTGGAAGCAAGTCTGCTTCTCCAGTAGTGCGTGTATGCAGGGTAATGCTTATTTACAGTGCTCTAAACAAGACTTTAACAGTAACCCATCTATATAATTCTGAGCTCACTAGGAGTATTTCCTGACTAGATTTGCATCCATCATAATGCTTCATAGGCAAAAATTCAGTCAAGTCATTTGCACTCCAGAAAGCTCTCCCTGTGTAATTGAGTTCTAGGCCTCAAGATGGCTTTCTCTCTTCCCTGAAATAATTATTATCAAAGCTTTTGAAGATTCTTGTGAATTTTAAGTGCACAATGCAGCATAAGTCCCTTTCACTGTGTCACTTGTAACAACTTCTTGCCGCCACAAAATTTCTTCTTGCACTGACTCGATGTTAGATAGATCTTTCTTTTCAGTGATAGCATATGAAACTAATTGTAAAATATCAGTCTACTCCTGGTATACCAGAAGTGGGCAGTGAGTGTTTCCCCTCATTCACCAAGCACAAATACTAGTAATGAAAGCAATGCTAGGTGAGAAACAGGATGAAATAGTCACATTATCCATTTTGCTTCCCATCCAGAGGTAACTCTGCTCTGTCTAGTTTGTTCTGTTCTATGTAACACATTATTCTATGTTGTCTTCCACATGAATATGTTCATGGGTTTATTTGTGGGAATAGGTCCATACTCAGTGGAAAACAAGGTGTTTCTGGGAAACAGGATAAAAAACCCCATTCAGGTGCCGTTACACAAGGCAGTGACAAGTACATTAAATGAATAAAGGTCAGATCATAATGATCATTATACACTGCTTTAGATCCTTTTTTATTTTCTTCTTCTTTTTTGCTTCATTCCTACAGAAAAGTGGTAACTGGAGCTGTGAAAGAGTGCTTATTCTCAGAAATATTTTGAGCCACTTTTTCGGCCATCTAGGCTTGCCAAATGTGGTTCATGTTATTACTGTGAAATGCTAACAGTCTTAAAGAGCAGGACACCAGCCGCTGAGGCTTTCAGGTCCCCAAACAGAACTACAAGGACACATGCAATATTTATAAAGTAAAAAAACCCACAAACATTATTTGGAGATGAGATTAGTTTTAATATATTTCAAACTATTCTCTACATTAAATTCCCATGCTATAATTTTTTAAAGTAGCAACACTCAGAACTCAACTTGATAATGTTTCTTGATCAACTCTAGATTAATTTTGTCAAAACTGTTTAATTCTCAGATACACAACAAACTTACAGCAATTTAACAAATTACTCTGTATCAGCTATGGTGTGGTAACTGCTATTTTTGTATTTTGTATTGTATTCTTGCAAATGTCCTCACATAATTCAGTTTACTGAGTTGTGATAAATCTGATTATGTTACTTTGCTGTGGGCTAAAAACATGCACATGTGAAGTTATCACAGAACTCAGCTCATACAGGATAATGTGGTAATCTAACTTAACCTGATCATGTATCTGACCCTACTTTCAGCAAAAGGGGAAAAAATAAGCTCTGATCTTTCTGTCCTTTTCTTCCCAAGTATGCAGAGTTTTCAGATGTGCATTTTTCTGTTATTTATTAGCTGGGAAAATATTCCTTCTATGCTTGAAGATCTTGGTGCCATTTCATCAGTCCTGTGTTATTTTGAATAGAAATTTAGCAGGCCAAAAAAAAAATTAGAATCCTCTCAGAAATCCAGCTGTGGGAGCATGAGAGTTCAGATGGGAGCAGTACATCCCATCTGAAAGATCTGAAAGATGTAGATGAGGCTATATTTGCTTCAAGTGTCCCAATACATGCAAATAAAGCTATTTCACATTGGTGCTCGAATATTGTGATCAACTATGAGAAAGACTTGCTTTGTGTGCCAAAAGCAATCCTTTAATGAATTAACTTTTTCCAGGCACAAAGTATTGGAACTACATGTGCAACTGAAATTAAGAAAGATTACATTTTTCAGCTTTTGTTTGATTATTCATCCTTATGGAAATTCTTAGGGAAAAAGATTCTAGTAGTATGTCAAGTAAATGGTCTGATTCTGTTGTGTCTTAAAAAAATGGCAAATGCAGCATTAGATTCAAATTGTTCAAAAAATCAAAGAAAACATGACAAAAATCCAGAAGTAAACTTTTTTATACTAACCACTATTAATTTGCATCAATTTTAGTGATCCTTTATTTAGTTTAATCTATGATGCAGAAGGTAGAAACTGTCATTTTTCTGCAGTCTGTTCTTCACAAATCATCAGATTGGTGGGCTGAATTTAGGAGTTTGCATAAGGCATGCTTTTCCTATCTATCTCAGTTGTTCTCACCAGACTCTATACAGAAAGAAGAAAGAAATTGAAGAAAGGTATGGAAATAGAAAATTTGAATCTATAGACCAGGCAACCTTTTTGCCATCCTGTTATTTTCATCTTGCCAGTTGCAATCTTCACCATCATAAGCAGAACATGTCTGTAGTAGATGGAATATAAAACATGTTTAGGAAGTAATTCCCTCTTTATGCAGTGTAACATAGACCTTATTATGGAGAAATAAAGAGACTCAGTACCCCAGCAGTCTGTTTTTCCACGTATCTAATTGATTTTAAATTAGAGAACTAACTACGAGACCTTAGGTAACCACTTTCCTCCTCCAGCCGTTGCATTAACCTTGAGTGATATGACCTGAGTCATATTTTTATAGTATATTTTTTATATTTCTTAATAGCAAAGATGTATGGGCTAGAACCTGAAACAAACTTTCATAAAAGATTCCTACTTGTTCAGCTTTGCAATAGTAGAGCTGTTTAATTCTCTCAATATATTGCCTCATTCTGAACAAGGAGTATCAGCTTTGATCAAAAGAAGACATTCATCTGACCATCAACATAAGGAGACCTTAATTTTCTCCAAATAATATACTCTGGAGGGACTATCTGCTCAATTTCTCTAATTTAGAGAGGGTTAGGCTTTGTTCCTTTCATGGACCATAAATCTCCTAGATGGACAAACCACCACTAGCTGCAAAGTTGTCTTCAAACTGTAGAAGAGAAAGAAAAATCCAATCTCTCAATTAAAAAAATCTATATGGAATTCAGACAAAATAATACCAGGTGTTGAAATTCTGTTGTGGGTATGTTGAAATCGCCCATCATTTTTCCTTTTTATTGACCTCTGCTTTCCCAAGTCATACACAAAGTATGTGGTCATGAACACAGAAATTGAGATCCAGTTTATACACTACTTACATACATCCTTAAACATTTTTTATTCCATGAACATGGACCATATTGTTTGGGAATATAGTAGAACACTGAGTTCAAATGCTAAATTTTCCTTCTCTCTTTATTCTAAAAATCCTGAACTTTCTTTTTTTGTTGTTATTGTTTCTTTTTGGTTTTGTTTTTGTTTTCTTTTTTTTTTTTTTTTTTGATTTACAGCCTCCTCTACCAAGACAACTTATGTCAGTTACAGCAATCAGACAAACTGAGCAGGGATGAAATTCACTGGAAGATCTGCAGGACTGGATCTTGCAAACATAGACTTAACCACCACCAGAATTCAGTCTTGAAAATAACAGTAGACTACATTCAAATCGATAGTCAGTCTCCTAAAGAACAAGGATTAAACAAAAGCAAAAGGCAAAAAAAAAGACAGGGGAAGGAAAAGTCCAGTTTTATAACATAGAGACAGAGTGTCAAGCTTCTGAACTGTTCACTCACAAAAGGAAGCAAATCACAAAAGGAAAACAAATGTTAGCTTGTGAAAAAAAAAAATGCTGTTGAAATAAATCATGTCTGATGTTATATTTGTAAGTACTTTTTTGTGATTGTGACAATTTCCTTTCCTGTCCTACATTGTTCAACTTGTAAAAGAAGATGAGTTTGTTTCTTGTGACGGCTGACTGAATTAAGTCCTGGGTTATGCTAAAATAAATGCAATGGTCAATGCATGCTAATTTTTATACAAAATAATTTATTTCTAATAATAAAGGAATGTTTTGCAAATGTTGAGACTTGTTTTGTTGCAGTTTCCAGGAAAAAGAGTCCTTATACTGTTGTCTATTGTTTGTTTAGAATGTGCAGTAAAGGTGGGTGTACAAATAAAATAATCATGGCATCAGAAGAATGCAGTGTAAACTCTAAGCATGTGTGTATGTGTGCGTGTATGTGTGCACCTGTGTGTGTACATACGTGCATGCCTGCCTGCATGCGTGTGTGCGTGTACTCGGCTGTGTGTGAAAATATTTGTTCAAAGCTTTGTGACTATATTTTCTATTGAAAGGATTTTTTCCCCTCTTCTCACCCTCACAGTAAGTTCATTTTATATGTTTGTAAAGTAAAGGAGTCCTGATAATAATTATTTTGTATGTTTGTATTATATTTTTGAGTCTCCACAAATAATTTTGATCCTTTTCATTTCTGGAACTTACAGTTTGTAAAACTTTATGACAGCTAGACTGGATTAAGCTGAAAGTCTATTCAGCCTAGTATCCTGCCTCTGACAGGAGAATGTAGCAGATGCATATCTCAATAAAGGTGACTTTGAAATAACAGAAGAGAAATCAATGGAGAATTTGGAAAGCAGTAGCCTAGTGAATACATGTACTATTGCCTTATAATCACTCACAAATCAAAGAAATAAATGCCAACCTACAATCTAATCTTCTTCACGTCTTCTAATTCCCATCATTGTGTGAGGTTAGTAACAACTGTGCAAAGAGAAAGAGAAAATCACATTTTTATCTATTGTGTAAATGAACCCCTCCAAATAATTAAAAAAAATACAGATAGGGACTGTCCCTTTTGTTGCTATACTTGTGATGGATGTTCTGTAAGACTTTTTTGCTCCGTCCGGTACTTACCATTCATCAAGTCAATGGTTCTTCACATGCAGCTGATCATTAAATGTTACATGTCCTGACTTAGCCTGGATGGCTCCTTGTGATTTTATCCTCACAGCAGATGTATTTTTATAACACATTTTAAGGGAGCTGTGATGGATCCTAAATTACATCAATAAAAGTTGAAGTATCCTGAAACTGAATCTCTTTCTCTTACAATGCCAATATTTAAACTTCAGCATAGCTGGCAACTGTATGACAGTGAGCTTGGATTTTCAAAGTATTTGATAAAACATATTTAGTGTTTCCCAGAAGTTGCATGTCTGAAGTATTATCAGATCATTGTTTTGGTATAGTATGGCATTGTGGGCTTGGTATCAGTGATATTTTGTGTGAAATTTCCTTTATGACTATGCCACAAGCACAACAAAGCCAAAACTATAAACTAACGTATGCTTACTTTTAAGCATATAGATGATGCAGGTAATGCAGTGAAACCTGAAAAAAAATCATAAATAAAACAGTTTTAGTTCTATTTTGCTAGCAAATATCTCATAAAACTGAAGTTTTCTTGTGAAAATAGATTTATTAGATCAATTTTTATTAAGAGAGACTTTCACGTCTGGGATGGATTTACTAAAAGAGAAAAAAAATCTGTTTTATCTGAAAAGCAATATTTTGATGGAGTTTCTTTTCAAGAAGTCTTGGAACAGTTTAATTTTCAATACACAACAAAAAAAGTTTCAAATACTTTGAAACAGCTATACCTCTTAACTTTAGCATAACCCTATGCATTTGAAAAAGCAGTACATGGGAAAAGCGTTCAAAGCACAATTTATACACACATAAACATATGTTACAGATTTATATATCATATACTAATAAAGATTAGTATATGATAGATAAATATCTTCCAGTTTCACAGTAGTCTGAAGAAAATGTTATTGTGAACAGATTTGCCAGGATCAATACATATTCTTTTGTTGAACAGTAGGTTAAAACTGGAATGTAAATTAGTTTGTGCATTTTCTGTGTAATTCTGTCTGAAACATGGAGTATATTAAGGCTGTAAGTCCCACTGGCATTACTGTAACTAATCAGATAAATGAGCACACGGTATGAACTACAGAACAGCACCGGTGTACAGGTTCCACTATAGGGTGGTTACGTGCAGTTTGTGAAAATGCATAGAATAGTCCAATCAGACTTCACAGTCATTCAGTAGCTGAGATCCTGAAGTTTAATAATTAAGCTTTTATTAAGGTACAGAAAGTTTTTTCCATCTAAAATTATAAAAAGTCTTTACAAAGTTAGGGTTTAGTTCTGTTCATGGAGAAGCAGGCTATGCAATTGCTATTGCTGATAATTTGTAATTATGCAGAAGCAACTCCATCAAGGGCACACAACTTAGTTTTAGTGACAGCAGAAACAAGTCCTTAATGTTGTTTTGTGACTGCAAGATAGATACAATGAGATCTGAATGACTCTGTATCAGGTCAACAAACCAGGAACCCAACAAAACTAATAGACAGTACTTCAACGGTCTATAGAAGGAGCAATGAGCACTGAGTGGAAAATCCTTTTTTCCAGAAATGCCCAAATAACAATTTACAAAAAAGCAGTTTTAACTAATAACATTACCTCTCTTCCAATTAATAGATTTTTTTATTACTAAACAAGGAAACAAGTAAAGTAAAGCATTACTAAGAGATACAGTTTGTAAATCTATTTTATTGGAAGACAACTCATTCATTTATGCATCTACTTCATGGCAGAACATGAAGGAAGAAGATATAAAATTGTGTAGGGAGCAGTAGGCTTTGGTTTGAAAACGTACATAAATGATCCAGTATATTTCACCATCACATTGGCCATTAAATAAAATTATAGCTTACTATGCTTTCAATTAACTTATGTACCATGCGGAATAATTAGGAAATTACATATTCTGGTTGAATTTTGGAGAGCAAAATTCAATGTCAGAAGAGGGAAACATTACTTTTCCCAGTTTTGGTTGTATCTAATCTAATGGAACCTTTAGCACTAGTGATAATGCAATTATTTGCATCCAGAAAACACCTTTTATTTGTGCGTTTAATTTGCTGTGCATTATTACCTCTTACAGTCTAAATGTGAAAAGGTCTTTTTCTCAGCAAGAAGTCATGTCTTTCAGGCTGAAATTTCAGTAGCTAATAGGAGAGCAAGGTATGTGTATCACTAATCCTTATTCTGCTTCCTGGGAAAGTAAATTATTGTTATTAGTGGGTTACAGCAAATACAAGAAGGAATAGATCTTACCTGTGGACCGCATCCTATACATCTGAATATATGTAAATTGTATTGTCTCCTATTTAACTTAAAATTTAGCTGCTTTCTTGGTTTAAATTTACTAGTAAGATCACAAGAACTGAAAAATATTTGGTGGAAATAATCTGTTGCATCTGTGCAATGCAAAAAAGCTGGCTAACATGAAAGACAAATTATTCTGGAAACCTTTTGTTTATAATAAAGGAAATTGGAGACCTTTCTAATGAGTATATTAAAAGCCAGAAACTTAATATTTTAGGTGGTTCAGCAGCCGGGAGGAGAAAACAGCATTGTCCCCAAAGCTGAAACAATGCTGGAAGTACAGTCAGATGCACAGTATCCTTAATGATGAACCAAGCTCCTGTTTGTATTAAACAAATACCTTGTCTCTTGGTAGAAGTGTAGTAATATGACGTGTGGAGGAGTATGGACATGAAAGAAAAAAAAGAGCAGGGGCAGAGTCACAGTGTCTCAAACCCTTCCATAAGCAGCACAAAATATTGAAATGTGCCACTGTTATCAGCTCCAGACACTGACCTCTGTAAAAGGCACACTCCACCCCCAGAGTGGGTGTCCATCTTACATAATCCAGAGAACTACAGTGAGAAAACATGACAAGATAATCAATGGAAGCCATCAGAGTTCATGTTGGATGAAGTAGCAAATATCAAAGTAGATCCAGTTTTTCTTTAAAATTCAAGCAAATATGATGGTGCACAATGAATATGCACAACTTCTACAAAGGCCTGATAAGGGGAAAATTTCGCTGTAAAACTGAAGTTTTACTTAACTTTAAATTTCCAGGTCACCAATACACTGAACAACACTGCAAGTGCACTAACTTCATTCTCACCTCAGAGGAAGGAAAATATAAATTTCATGACTGGTATCACTTCCTTCTTCAAGCACAGGTGTCTTCAACGTTCTTTGGATAAGTGAAAAGCCAAAGTTAAGAATTATTCTGCAAAAATTTTCTGCAAGATTGATATCTTTAAGAAGTGCTGTATACAGTGCTAGTTTGAAAGCCTTTTTTTGCTTCCTGTTAACCTGATACAGCATTTGCTCTATTTCTGGAAGCCTACTGTACTCCCCAATTTAGCTGCAGTGTGTTTACTGTCTTTGTGATCACTATCACATCAATATCAAAGAATTATGACCTTTAATAAAATAAACTATATTCACTTAACTTAGAAGTTTTATTCTCTCCTAATCTTGCTTCAAAGTTGATGAACTTTTCAATAGATATGGTTTGATTTATGAATGGTAACAATTTTTCTTCCATACAGCTTCTAGTTTCTGTCTTACTCCATTTAGAGCTTTTTATTCAAGTACTGGCTTTGGTATCATTGAAGAAAACAATATCAATAGAGCAAATACATGTCAAGGAAAGGACAAATATGAGGACTAAGAAGGTGAAAACCGCTTAAAGAAGGTAACACAACTCCACACAACCGATTTCTTTATTTTGAAGAACAGAATAACCATCCATATCTAAAGACAGTTTCCATAGGCTGCAGCTGGAAGTCTTCCTCAGTGGCTGTTTGCTTAGAAAATCTTATCTACTGGATTAGACTGTGAATGTTTTTGGTTTTGTTTTTGGGGTTTTTTTGATGGAATTTAAATACAAGAAAAAAGAAAGAAAGAGAGTGAACAGGTGAAAATGAATGTTGGAGATGCATAAGATACATTGAACTGCCAAATTTTTGAGAACTTGCCAGTTACAAGAAGAGTAAAAATTAAATAATTTAAATAGTAAATCAGAGAAGGAACCTATCAATACTTCTATTTATCAATGCTTCAATTACATTTCTTTACATCTCTCACATATTACAGGCTGTAAATAGTACCTCAATATTACTTGTCTACTGTTTTTAAATCAGAAGTTCAGTTCTTACTGTGTGCATAATTCTGGGAGGACACAGAGCAGTAAATATAACTGTATGCATATATTCTGTCCTAGCTCCACATAGTTTTTCATCAGAAGTGCTAAACATTTTGGAAAAAAAAATGTTATTTATTTCTTCATTTCTATGGTTCATACACTTACCTGAAAGTAGAGAAGGATTTGCAATCATTTTGATATAGAGGTTATCATTTCTGGTGAGAGCTTCCATCCTTTGTCATTGTTTGCTGTGTGACACTGAACAAGGAATGACAGAAAGATTAGTTTTAAACAAAATTCAAGATATCCTTCACTGAATGACAGCTATGGAGTACACAATTTGCAAGATAAAATAACAGTAATGTGATTATTTCAAATGCCAGACTGAGGGTACTTTATAAATTATTGTCTAAAGCACTGAAAGTTTAGGATAGATGTCTGAAAGAATGTTCTAGAGATAGTTTCAAATGCCTGTGTTTCAAAACCTATTGTTTCACTTAAGAAAAATGAGCTGTTACTTCAAGAGACAGATCACACATAAACCAGAAAAGAGAGAAACAATAGCACTGGAAACACCTTAAACATTGCAGGGGAAAGACAGGAACCACTTGTTTTTTTACAAAGTCTGATTAATTCAGTGAATTTTATAGCTATGTATATCGTTTTGCCATGAAATCAGAAATGAGATAGTATAGATAAGATGCTCATGACCATGATTTCGGCTTGTTCTGCACACAGAGCAGAGCTACACATGCTTAAAGTCTTATGACTTCCTCTATGGCTTTTTTCCTTGAAATAATCATGCTCATGATCCCCTGTAATATGTTTCATTAAAATACATCATGGTTGCCTTTAAAGAACAAGACAGGACAGCTGTTTGCATGCAGACAACCCTGTGTATACATCTGAGGGAGGTAATATTGTTGAGGCAGGTGCCTGCACTATTTCCATCACTGCATCCTACTGTATCCTATCTCTTAGCACCAAGACACCTGACACAGCTCATGACCTATGTTTGATGAGGTTCTGCTTGAAAGTCAGGTTTTTCCCTAAGCAGCACTAATGACAGCAGAATGTTTTTGTGGTAGGAAAACATCACTGAAACTGTTTCCCATGTGGGTGAATTTCCCATAGATATGGAGTCAGAGATCAAAACAAGACTTTTCTGGAGATGAAAAGTGTAATGTCAGCTTTTCTACCTGGTACAGTGGAGTTGAACTACCAGCTGCCAGGGCCAAAGGGCTGGTGCAAATGGGACTCACAGCTCTCTGCTGTGGGCAGACCACACAAGTCATCTGAAAACATTTGCATAACGTGGGACATGCAGCACATCCTGACTCAACATGTAGATGTTACTGTTTATCAGGTAAAGTGACAGTAACAGGTAAATCTTGGGTTTTCTTCCAGTGGGATAATGAAATTTCCAATAGATAAGACCCTCTAACCTCACAGGGGAGTTTATGAAGTTATTTTACAATCAATGAACTCACATTAACTCGTAGACTCTAAAATGAAGAGACTGGTATCAAGTCATTATCAAGGTTCCACAATGTCTTCACTCATATCTGTTTTCCACTGAAAGCTGAATTGGACACAAACAGATCTGTAATACACAGCCAGGATTGAAAATTTTACATTGTGTAGACTGAGTCAGACTTTCATAAAGGAAGGCCAAAATATGAAGATGTGGGTAGACTGACATACCAGGTATCCCTGCTTTCTATTCCGAGGTAAAATGCAACTAGTAATGTTCCGACATGCAAAGACATCAAAGTATTCAGTAAGCCAGGTCTTCACTTAAAAATTATATGAATCTACAGAGGTATTATCCTGAAAAAAAAGGCTTAAAGTCTCCTGTTTTAAGATAAAACAAATTATCCAACATTCTGTGAAATTATTAGAATATCCTACAAAGAATTGCTGGCTGTTGGCATTTTGTACATGGTAATTTCCATATTTTATTTAAAATACTGCTGAACCTGATGAATTTTTTGATCCCAATAAAATAGCAATTTTTTTCTACTATTTTTTTACTCCTTACTTACAAAATTTTAGATTATATCAACAAGTGGCAGTAACAGAAGCCCATAGGCATAGGCAGAAGTGGATCCATATGGAGCTGAAAAATTTCAGGCAGGTACTTCCCTGTATGTAAGGATCAAGATAAATCAGCATGAGCAAGTCAGTCCTCAGAGACCTCCAAGAGAAAATGCGTTTAGAGATATCAGAAGCTGGTTCTTGCTTTCTGTATAACAGCCTCCAACACCACTTCAAAATATCTTGTTCTGGCAACAAGTCCCAGTCTGCATGCTCAGAAGCTGACCAAAACACATAAATCCATAGAATCTGTTCTAGAAAATACAGTCTATAAGAAGTTGAAGAGGAGCTTCAAATGAAACATGTACTCTTCATACCATTGAAATTTATCTTTTAATGTTTTAATGTAAGTGCTCGTGGTTGGAATACTTTGGCAGGCTGATATATTCTAATTCTAATTATTATTATTATTATTATTAACATTAACCTGTATTTCATCAGCACTTTTTATACATTATTCTGTATTTCATCAGCAGTACGTGAAGAAGGTACTTGGGCTTACAGAAAGTGCATCCAGAGAAGCACAACTGGTGAGTTATTCTTAAAGATAATTGTAGCAGTACTGAGAGACTCAGATCATTTCCCATTATTCATCATCACCGTAGTGTGTCAATTTCGATTTGCTTTCTGAGGCTAATCTGTGATTTTACTTGATTTTGGAAGCATTCTAGCCTGCAACAGAGACACAACAGATTTGCAAAACTCCATGTGTGTGATTTGAAGAAAACAGGAAAGAAGTGGTTGGCAAACATCAGCTTCATTCTGTAACAGTGCTATCTGCTTGGCTTGTCCAGAATCAGAAACTCCAAGACAACACAGGACTAAAGAACTTCTCCAAAAAAATACTATATTGTTGGGCTAGAGGTGTCTGTCTCTCTGCCTGCCTGATTCTTCAGAACAACATTGGCTTGTCAGGCCACAAGATCATTTGTAGCAGACTTATTAACTGACCTTGTCACAGTAGTTCTGTATTTTGATAATGTGAACCACTAACTTTTAACTACTATATGCAACAGGAAGCTTAGGGACCGAAGACTTCTCATCCTTCAGGAACTTATTCCTATTCAGAGCTCCATTCTCCCTCAGGGAGCCATTTAATGTAATTGTTTTTTGGATGGCTTCAGTGATTTTGCTTTAATAGAAATGCCCGCTAGGACGCTTCATGTACTTATTTTTTCCATGAAAAATTCTTTGTAGTTTATGCTTGGAGTTTACATTTTTTAAGAAACTTATTTCTAGAAGCTAAGAAAAATTGAAACTTTTGATTTTATGAATATGGCACTATTTGATTATGATTTACTGAGAATTCTTCTGTAGATGTTTCCCAGAAAGCAACTAGCTTTATCATTTATGAACAACTGAATTCTTCTCTCTGTGGAGCTAATCCAAGGCTTTCTGTAAGATACCAATGTGTCCTGGGAGATGAGGGCATCTAGTTCTCCCTGAAATTTCCAGGATACAAATTTCATAGGAAGGATATAATTTCCAGGTCACTAAATTATCAGCATCTAAAAAAAATAAACCTGGCTGTTACAATAGCTTGCCTGCCACATCCAGATCCTGAAGTGATATTTTCTGAAGAGCTGGGAAATAGAAAAAGAATGAATACCTGGGAGCTGTGATGGAGGTTATGACTTGGGCAGAGTGCCTGGTACCTGTAGCAGTGCCACAGAATTGTTGTTGCTTTGAGGTAAATGCACAAAGAAATTTAGGTGTTACAGTGCTGCAGTCAAAGGATCACATTGAAAATGAAAACCACTAAAGCCCAATTCAAATCAGCCTAAAACTTGATTTTAAATGGGTCTGCACTGGAGTGAAGCTCTTCACTGAACACAAACTGAAGCTAAACTTGCAGTATTTCTCCAGTATTACAGTTTAGCTAAAAATATGATGATTCCAAGGGCAGACAGCTTCGATGCTTTCTCTGTGTGTATATGCACTTCTGTTCCATAAGGAAAACCTTTCTCACAAGCAAAAATTTGCATAGATGTTCTTTTATCATCTCTGTGGTGTTAATATGTAATAAATGCACTAGTTCATCAATTCAAATCTTACCAAGAAACTGTAAAATAATGTTCAACTCTCAAATAGTTACATTTTTCAGTTACACTGACAAAATTGAAATATCTTTTGTTCAGTAAAAATAGATACTTGTAGACTGAGAGGCATCCAGAGAGGAAATCTGGCAGAGACAGATATTTCCATTGTGAATACTGTTATCTTTAATTTATATAGAACTTGTCTGAGGAAAAAGAAATCTCTTTGGAACAGAATAAGATATTCTTTCAGTAAACAGAGCAGCTTAAGGATAAGAAAATGATACTATAATTAAGCTGAATGACAAAATGATGGCTAAGAATATAAAGCTTATGAAACATGGATAAGAAAGTCTTAAATTTGACAAGAGTTTTGATTATAGAGCAAAAATCAAAAAATTGTTTCAATTTGCAGGCCTAAAATGCGTGTTAATGTATCACAACTGTCTATAATGACAAACTAAAAGTACCACTGGACATAAAAGTTACACAAAATGTATAAATTACAAAAATGCATAATGAACAAAAAAATCTCAAACTTACCCATTGTGTATATATAGAGGTTTTCTCTATGAAGGTGATTATCTGCAATTAGATCTGAAATCTCACAGGTGTTACACAATGAATTACCCGCCTTCTCAACAACCTCATTGTTATAATTTTGTTTAAAATGTTGATGAAAATTCTGTCTACATATTTCTTTAACAATAAAGATGAAAACAATCATATAAAATAATTACAATTATAATAGCACAACCATAAACTTGTTAGTAATCTACATTTACTTAGAGACATTTGCTGCTAAATATTTTCTTAAAGGCTTCGTTTTAGCATTTTTTTCTCTTCAGTTATATTAAAATTCATAGTAAAATGGAATACTCTATATACTTTCCAACATCATGTAATCCACTTGTATGAATTATCTCAGAAAACTGGGGACCTAGAAGTTCTACCAAGCACTAGAACTTTTTCTAGTGCTTTGAAACTGGGTATTTCAAGGAACACAAGGCAAAGAGGACAGAACCAGGATCTTTTTGGTGGTGACCAGTGCAAGAAGTAGAAGAGATGAGCACAAACTGAAAGACAGCAGGCTCCTTCTAAGCACCAGGAAACACTTTTTTTGCTGGGAGGGTGACCAAGCACTGGTGCAAGTTGCCCAGGGAGTTGTGAAGCCTCAGAGATCTTCTGGCACTGTGCTCCTGGCCAGCTAGCCAAGGGTAGCCTTCCTTATGCAAAGGGTTGAATCAGATCATCTCCAGAGGTGCCTGCTAACCTCAGCTGTTCAGTGATTCAGTGATTCAGTGATTCTGTGCAACATTACCCATTAAATTTTTACAAACCTCTTTCAGCACAAAACCCACCTTTAATAAGCCAAACAACTGACTACGTAGACAGCTACTGGGAAAAATCAATGTAGTTTCACATGTACAAATGCGATGGGCTTATTCCTGGGAAGAAAATCTTGTAAATATCTTTAAGCTTAGAAAATATTTGTAAAATTTTGGCAAGTTCTCACTTATAGTCTCTTTTTTTTTTTTTTTTTTTTTTTTTTTTTTTTTTTTTTTTTTTGCTAGATATAAACAGAAAAACAAATATCTGGCAGCTTAAGACTAGTTTAAGTCTCTGGACTTTACCTCAGTTTTTACTTCAAAGTTTTGCTAGGGAATGTTGTGATGAAAGAATAAATTGAAATATGGAAGAGAATTTTTCTTACAAGGTAGGAAAGTAGTATATATTCTGCAGGAATTAATGTCTAAAACCAATATTAAAATCCCACCAATAAAAATATGTATAAGCAATATCTCTGGCTGTTGATAGCATAGAAGCTCAAGGTGATATGCAGCTAATATCAGTAACAGATCAACTGCAAATTGTTCAGGTTAAAAGCTGGGGTTGTAATAGACCTCAATCCCGTGGGATTTTGCCCAAACAAAATGGAGTACCCAATGAAACTTTTTTTGTTCTTCTTCACGTGCCAATCTTATTTATTTATTTATTTATTTACTTATTCATCTAAAGTAACTATAAAATCTTTAGAAACCTTGGAAGATCATAATGTGAATAGCTTTCATATGTGGAAGAAAAGCCTTTAAGAATGAAATCAGCTAATTGTCTGGTAGTGAATAAAAGTGACCATGAAAAGCAGTAAGTGTGTTAAGGAAAATAATGAATAGTGTCAACTAGTTATATCTATATGCACAAAACTTCAAGGAGGCAAATTGTTCCACTGAAGGCAGGAGGAGTTGCACACATACCTGTATGCTTGTACATTTTACTGTACTACACAAACAGATGCCTCATCAAGAACGTGCTCATGTGTTTGATGTCCACAATGCCAAAGAGAAGAAAGGCACCGTGCAAGTGGATCTTGTACATATCATAGAGATTAGATTACTACCTTGGGTCTTTAAAGACTTATGCTAACTTTGCTTTATTGAAGGTACCATCAGTTGTAAAGACCTGGAAACCCCTGTGGAACTGTCTGGTGAATTTTTACCATAGAATGGATAGAGTCACGTTTCTTTATTTTACAGGGATGTAACAAAGGCAAAAACATAAAAGTCATAAGATATTCTAATAGTATAGCAAGTGGGGCCACATAAATATGCTTCTGTCTGGTCAAGGAAACTCACTTAAAAGAGGCAGCAGAATTATTTCTCTATTGGGTATAACAGCTGAAGTCACAAGCTTGCCCAAAACAGGAGAAATTGTATTATGTTTTCCAGTGGCATAGAAGTTATACTCGAATACTCAAATTATATGTGAAAGCTTGAACTTGATAGAAATTAAATTATTTATTGCAGGTTCTTTATTATGTTGGTTGCACTGATAATAATTATTTTATTTCTCTACTGAATAGCAATCCCTCTCCTTTCTCTTCTGGGAAGGTAGGTATTTGTGATTTCTCATTGGTGATAGGAAGTGGGTCAGGTTTATTTCTAAGCTTTTTGACATGTGTTCTGTGAACATTTAGGGAGGTGTTCTCTATTATAGCTGGAGCTTTGAAATGAAGAAGCATTAATATGTTCTTCTAAAAAACCCAAACAGCTAATTGCCTGTCTAGCTGGAATACAACATATAGTTGAATTTGTACATTATAATGTCTCAAACACTTAATACTTAGGAATATTAAAGATATCATCAATTTAAATAAGAAATACTAATAAGTGTGTCATCTATTTTAAAATTATTAGGTTAAAATATTGTATAAATGTTAAAGGAGCCAATCATTTCCTATGACTTCAAGACTATTGAGTTGACATAACTTTAACTTTGTTTTTCTATAACATATCACCTTTTAATTACTCTGTTCCTAATTCAATTCTTATTTTGGTAGAAGAGCTGAACATCTGTGAGTGCAAAAGGTTTCTTTTTCTTGTAAACCTAAGTAACTATTGACGAGAGCATGATACTAAAAGGGTACAGGAGATAATTTATCCAAATCATACACCAACAAAAATTCCATATAGAATCTTTTTTTTTACATGGGCAAGACACTACATATTCCTAATAATAATCACAGCTAGGAAATAAAGTTTAAAAAACGACATTATAATTTGCAATGAACTGTATTCATGCAACTGTGTAAACATTGATTAATCATGCCATGAAATGGTATATAATAAGAGTCACTTTAGGCTTTTGTCCCTGCAGAAGAATCTATAAACCAAAATCAGCTGCACAGGTTCTTCAAGAACAGAACTGGGAGAGTGTCATTTAATGGGCCTTGTAAAAAACAGACTCCTGTGGGGGCAACATGATTGCATTAAAGTAGGAAATGCATAAGACAAGAGGGTCACCAAAATCCTTATTGTGGCAGTACGCGACCTTTCAACTGCCAGGGATTTACAGCTCTTGCCTCTCATCAGACACACATTTTTAGTAATCTAAGATATGTAAATCTAGCTAGCATTTCTGGGAGACATGAGAGGAAGATGTCAGTGCTGAGGCATGCACATTTTCAATGATATAAGGATCCTGTCTTTGGAAGCACTCCATTCCACAGTGCCTCTTCACACAGTGTAACAACTCCTAGGCTATGGAGAGCTATGAATAAGAGGGTAGGGAGAAGACAGAAGAAAGCATGATAAACTTCTGGAATGCTTCACTATGAAGAGAATAATGATAGATTTGTTTGATTTCAGGGAGGAAATACTCTAGAATACCTCAGGTCAAACAAAAGCAGCCACATAGGTAACCAAAAGACAGCTCTATGGAGCATCCCATTGTGCCCCTACTGGGATATTGAGATAATCAATTGCTTCTATAAAGTGCCTGTACACCAATGTGTTCAGTATGGGGAGCAGAGGAGCTAGAGACCTGTGTGCAGTCACAGGGCTTGGATCCCATTGCGTTTACAGACACATGGTGGAACAAGTCCTGTACCTGGAAAGTTGCCAGGAAGGACTACAGCCTCTTTAGAAGAGATAGACTGTGAAGGCATAGCGGTGCACTTGCCCACTGTGTGAGGCAATACTTGAAATATCAAGCTCTGTCTTGAGATTTCTGATGGTTGAGCTGAGACCTGACATGTTAGGACAAAAGGGCAGACTAGTAAGGGTGACTTTGTTATGGGTATATTCCACAGGCTGCCTGAGTGGGAGGAGGAAATGGATGAGGCCATCTGCAGGCAGCTTGAGGCAGCCTCACAGTAGCAGTTCTTGTGGGGGACTTTAACTACCCTGGCATCTGCTGGAGAATCTGCACAGCAAAGCACTGACAGTCCAGGGGGGTCCTGGAAAGCACTGGTGACAGCTTTCTGACACAGGTGGCAGAGGATCCTACAAGTAATGGTGTACTGCTCAACCTCATACTAACAAACAGGGAGGTAAATGTTGGGGGAATCCTAGGTTGTAGTGACTATGATATTGTGGAGTTTGAAGCAAGGTAGCAAGAAAGATGTAACCATGAACTTCAGGACAGTTAGTTTTGGTGTTGTCAGGGATCTTCTTGAAGAATCCTATGCCAAGAGGTAGTGTAAGGAAGCTACATCCAAGAGAATAGGTTGACATTGATTGATCAGTTGGCTGACTTTCTCCAAGCTCAAGAATAATGCATTCTGATAAGCAAAAAGTCAGGCTAAGGAGTCAAGAGAATACAGTAATGACTAACCCACCAGTTTATCTTCTCTGGGGGACATGGTGTGACTCTTGGGGATGGTCCCATGCAGGGACGGAAGCTGGACACAATGATCCTTGTGAGACCTTTCCAAATCAGCATGTTCTTTAATCTGGTACTTGTGCTGGGGCATAAGTAATTGTTTCATACTAATGAATTCTTTTATGCAATGACAAACAGTGATTTCATGCAGAGGAATCTTGAAAGTGTAAAATTTTGTCATCTCAGAAATTATTTTCTCAATATATCCTGTATTGTCTTCTGTTTCTTATTCAGCTTGTTAACTGTTTTGGGATAGAAAATCTTTCTTCTTCCCTTGCCCAGTATCAACCATACTTAACATTTTAGCTCTCAGATTCAGTCCCTCAGTACATTTCCAATCAAAAGAAATGGATACTATTAGGTCATAAATCCCTACAAACTCTTTGTCTCCTTCTTACAGAACTACATTTGGAACATAGATGAAGGCCAAGCTAGAGTCATTTGAACTGGCTTCAATCCAAAACTAATTTAGGAATCAAAGCAAAAAATCACTGATCCAAAATACATCTGGTGAGAAGTATATATCAAGGGAAAGAAAGAATATGCTTCATAATATGGGTAGTATTCTTTGGTGAAATGCAATACAAAGTCTCTGAACATGAACCTCACAAGAGAATTCTGTTCAAAGCATGCATCTGAGTAAAAAAATAACGCCTTATTCTAAGGTGAAAAGGCTAGTTAGGTCATGGAATATTTAATATCTGTATCCTGTAAGTTATGCTTAGTCAGAACTACAGAGAACTCTATTAATCAAAAAAAAAAAGACATCATTTTAATAAGAATCTTAGATGATGCTCATCTGAATGTGCTAGACTGATAACTGAAGAATCTGAGTGGTGTGGACACTTTGCATATGTTCAGAGAGAAAAGAGAAGTTCTATCAAAAAATCAAAATAATTTTAAATTATTTTTTTTCACACTGAAAAAATTGACCAAACTAATGTCACTGAAAACTAATCAGAAACTCAAAGAACATATATGCACTGAATATCTGCTACAGAAATGGACAGTTCCTGCAAAAATTTAGATCCCTCTTCCCATGGCTATTTGAATAGAACAATGTGAAATAAGAAAAACAAATATCAAAATCAAGTAATTCCATCCCAATTTCTGAAGCCTCAAGTCTGATTGCTATATTTATAAAAGAAACTGAAGTGGGGGTTTCAAGTTAGCCAGACAAAACTTCTTCCACTGTTCACTGATTCCTGTAAATGGCAAAGCTAATATATTTTGTTGAGAAAATAGCAAATCCATGAGCAGAATAGTAATTCATACATAATGTCCTTTATATAGAGGGTTATGAGATATGGCAGATGAAAACAAAGAACTGTGTAAAGAGATTTCTGAAACTGATTTGTTGTAGTCACACCATGTTATGAAATGAAAGATAGTTGGAAGATAATGTCTCTGTATCAGTTCAACACATGCCTTTCTAAATCATGTAAACGAAACCTTTCATTCTTTAATTTTTTGTTGCTGCAAACTGAGACATGCTTCTTCTTTAACTTCTCCCTGAGGGCGAGAGAGAAGTTATGAATAAAGACATATATACATACATATATATATACATATAAACGTACATACAAATGAAAATCTTGTTTTCATGTGCCAGATTAAGTAGTAATCTGATATTGATAACAATTCTTCTGTTTCTATGCAATAGGATGGGTTTCAATAATGCAGGAACAATCTTGAAATTAGTGAGCTGGGAGGAAAATGTGAAAGGAGGAGAAAACATGTATTCTATGTGTGGTAGATTAGATCTACACAGAAGTGATTAAACGGAAAACGTAATGTACAACTGAGTAGGCCAGAAACCCGAACTGAAACAGGGTAGCATGTTAAAGGTGATAAGTAGCTACAATTGAGCTAAAAATAACCAAGTAGAAAAGTATTAAAACAGATTTAACATTGTAATTGTATCACAAGTCTCAGTAACAGTATGGAAATAAATATGGATTATGTGTAGGAACAACAAAACTAGTGTGCTGCTATTTTGTTGGTTATGGAACAAAAAGAGATGGTTAGTCAGCCCAAAAAGAAGAATCTTAGTGATTAAAATTAAATTATGTTCTATCATCATAAGTCTAAATATTATAGAGCATGGATCCTATAAACAGGACAAATGGCTGGTTGAGTTCTATCGTCAGCATTATTTGCTGTTATATTAATAGATTAATGGATTACCCATGAAGAAAGGGTCATATAGTCTGACCTTCTGTGAAGGAAAGAACTTTCCTAAATTAATTCCAGTTTGAAGTAGGACAAGTCCTCTGGAAAAATGAAATAAAATCTTATCTCAGTTTAAAAAAATCTGAGTAATGATAAATCTGTCACTCCTCTCAGTAATATGTTCCAAAGGTTAATGTCTTCACTATTAAAAAAAAAAAAAAAAAAAAAAAAGTGTTTTTTTTCTCCTAACCTGAATATATTTCTATTCTACCTTCTGCTTAGATGTGCTGGCACACCAGCCTCTCTGGCCTCTTTGTGACTACTTATAGGCTGTAATGAGGTTGCCTTTTAACCTCCTTCTTGTGAAGCTAAAGAGAGAGAATTTCTGGAGTCTTTCCCAAAGTGTCTTTTAGTTACTCTTTTAATCATTCCCGCAATTCTGCCATGAACAAAGTATCATCTTGACTATTCTTGAATGGAGGCATCAGATACGACAGAAGCTGTGGAAGCCATTGTCTCAGTGACAAACTCACAGACTATACTTGAACTGCTAAAGATGTGATGTCCAGGAGTGATTCCAGGCCTCCAAGCCAAGAGTTGTAGATTCTTCTGTGTCTGTATGAGTGGTGAACCCTTCATCATGGTATGGTTATACTGCGCTGTATTGGACTAAAGTATCTTCTGGATTTCCTGTGATACACCCTTGGTCTCAGGGTGAAACTCCAGTACTTGAAAATTAGTATTGCTTCATTGGCTTTCAGAAGTGATATTTTTGTGTTTCAGGTATAACATTAAGCATATGTAGAATATAGGTACCTATTTCCCTTTCATGAAGGAAATCTGAAGAATCAGAGTTGGCCTTATAGGCTAAGGCAGGGTGAAGTAGGTAGAATTTTGTGCAGTTTCTTTCCTTTTTCTCCTACACAGAATAGTCTCTGGCACTAAGTAATGAGAGTTCTACATCTAGATTATACCCAAAAGCAACCAGTCAATTTGCTTCAAAAGACAATTCGGGAATGAACAAAGTCACATATAGAGTGGACCAAGGAATCAGACCCCCGGGAACTAAGCCATTTGACATGGAAAACACATTCCTGACCTGCTATCATTCATGCCAGTTCTTGTGGGCACAAGAATGGTATTGGTCTGTTTGCCCAGACAGAAGCTCCACTAAAAGTTTAAAATACTACTGTTTCTCTAGCCAGCATCTCACACACTGCCACTAGACCCTAGAGAACAGTTTACAGTCTTCTTTTGAGAAAACTGATATTCTGTGTTAAAGCCTATAGCTATTCGTCTAATGGAGAAATTGGCCTAGAACAGTTTCCAGCTGTTTTTAAATGGATGGGTTCAGGGTGTTAGCCTCAGGTTTTTTTGAAATAAGGTAAGATAAAAGAGCAGCCACATTATACTTTTTCACATTTTATTCCCAGTAATGAACACAAGTGTTATTTCAGAGCTGAAAACTATCTACCTCATTCAGAATTCATATTCTTAATCCTTCCTGTTTAAAGGTAGAACATGCTAAAAGTAGAGTCAAATCCCTGAGCTCCATATATTTTAAGAATATACAATAATAACATTTATTTAGCTTTTATCACAGAATGTTTATATTTATTTATTGTCATTTAGCATTACATTTTCAATCTTCTAAGCAGTTCAGTTATGTTATTACGTCTTCTGGTAAATCACCAGATACTCTAGACTATAAGTCTACTATTGTTCATTGAGATAGCACATAAAGAAACCACACAGAGAAAATACTGGTTTATGGCAGTAAAATACTCTAGCTGCTTGAGGTTCTGTGTAAATTTATCTGACAAGAGCTGATGTATATGCCAAGGATGCCCCAATCCAGATGAATTGATGAGGAGTCAGAATGTTGCTATTCCTTCAGCTTCATCAAAGGCTAAAACAATTTTGTGACGAACCTTCTACTGCTTCCTGTTTGATGAACTCAGAAAAGAAGCATTCAGAGGAGATCTTGTCTCTCAGACAAAGAAATTGATAGCAATGTGTCCCTACCATAGCTGCAGGATTTTGGATTGCAAGAAATCCATTAACTATGCATGTCAAATAAAGAATTTCATCATTTTGTACATCTAGAATGAAATTACCTTCAACATGACTGTCTATCTCTGGAGAAAGAATTTTTTCCTTCTGTGGGAGCTTTTGTGTATTCCTTCACCTGTAAGGCAATGAAAGTACATATCTGAGGTTTGAATTTGTATTTAGGCTACTTACAGATGTCTGCTTGTTTGCTTTTAAGCGTGATGTTCATCATTTCAGTGTAAATTGCCTCATCTGCTTGTTTACTATTGATTTTTAATTTTGCTTACTTAAAAAAACTGGGCTCTCAGTTTTAAGGACTTCTGCATCATCAGCAGGTTTGATTTGTTTCCTGTAGTACTGCTCTATAGGTCATTTGTGTTACTTGAAAGTAACACAGGCCCAAAGAGCTACACCTAGTAAGTTCAATTACCACTTAACCAAGTTAGATACAATTTCTATTTATTGCCCTGTTTGCATTTTCTAACTCAGACCTCCAAGCCCTCTTTCTATCTGTAGTCTGTCCATGCTTTGCCAGAAATGAACAGTTGAGCTGTGGTACTGTTATATTCTCAGAAAACGATGTGTCAGAAATATTTGCCTACTGAAGGAGTAAAACCTTTCACCCATATGTTTCAGATTGTTTGGTAATTAATGACGATAAAAGACAGAAATATACTTTTATATGATGAGTTTGGTAAGTTTTCTTCCCTTAGTTACTAGTGATCATATCTTCTGATTTAATAGTGGGTTTTTTGCCTCAGGGCTTGAAAAAAATCAGTGTTTTGCCATATTTTCCCCTTTCTGGTATTAAACTCTGAATTTTTAGTAATTTTATGTGTTTTTAGCATTTGATTTGAATATATTAAAGGCATTTTCTTGTTTTGAACCCTTGACTAGAAAGTATTGATATTTCAAAGCATTAGCTGTTCACTGTCATACTCTTTGATGAAAATATGACAAAAGGTAGATCCTATGCTCACATAGTAAGAAAGTTATTTCCATACATTTTTTATTTTTATTTTTTTCTCTTCTTGCACTACTTATGTTGCATACTTTATGTCCTTCTATGTAACTGAGTGAAAGCTCTTTCCCTTAAATGTACTGTAATATATGTAAAGTATACATCCACACATAAGGGTCAGATACAATTTCATAATGGATCCTCTATTCCTCAGTTGACCTCCTGGGGGGCTGATCAGGAGCTTTACAGAAGAAAAATGCAGATTTTTGTATCCAAATATCTCAGATGGACATCAGATATACACAAAATCCTGTATCAAAGGGTCTGTTTCTTCCTCTAACATATTTCTCTGTTAAAACACAGCTCTTCACTAAAAGCTCTTATTCCTCCATTACTTTTTTTCTTCCTTTTAAGGAGAAAAAAAACCTCAGCCCCATTTAGTAAGACTATTTAAATAAAAGGTTTTATGACGAATCCATTCACTGCAATTTGGCAGAGGTCTTCCCCCGCAACCTTCCTAGAACAGAAATAAATTTACCCAGTCATATTTAGGTTCCCAGAATAAATTTATTTATTTTTAGTTTAAAGAGTGTCCAAAGCCTTGGTACATACCAAAAGGTTCTATGNGGTTTTTCTTGCTTTTACTTTCCTTCTTACTGTGCCTGACAACTTTTTCACACCATTTTCCCTTTACAGAGCTCATCCCTTTGCCTTGAAGTATGACACTATTGTGTCTGCCCTCCATAGATTTCTGCTTGTCAGTTGGTGCAAATACTGATCAATGCTCCATGTTACCTGGCTACAGATTTCTTTCTTAGGATGACAAAATGCAACAAAATCCCTTCCACTAAGGAATCCACCTTTGGTGCATGATGCACTATGCCCTGTTCAGACCATCCTCTTGTACCTCCTGGCCTGAGCTCTGATCCTCGAGCGCAGCCTGTTCCAGATGCTCGCTGTCACAGCACCATGCCATGCAGGAAGGAGGTGGTTCCCACGTCCTCCCTCATGGTGCCAAATGCCTGCACAGGGCATTTTATGGTGCTCGCATGCGTATCAGTGAGTTGCTGAGACGCAGTCAGAGGGAAACAGCTGTCACAGGATGAGATCTGGGTAAAGGCCTCCTCTGCTTCAGCAGCTTAGACAGGACCCATTCCATCCCCATCAGCATGCAAAATCTTTTCTTGGGGCAAGCATAGCTCTTAGTGAGTTAGATGTGGGGTTTATACAGTAGCTTAAATCTTAGTCCACATTCCAGCTCTAACGCAGTTAAAATAAAAAGCAACAAGGAAACACAAGAGTGCAAGTCTTCATTCCACCTGTTGAAATGAGGATGCTGATGCTTCAGGGCCCATGGAGAGACCCTGCAGGAGGAACCTACTGTAAAGTGACCAACTATAGACAATACACAGTTGCCTACTGCTTGCCCAAACTCTATAATCCAGATGAAGTATACCAATGATATTTAAATGTGAACTGAAAATTCTTGGTCTGCTTTTCCACATGCATTATATGAGAGTGCTCTGTTCTCTATATAATGTAATTTTCATGGTTATTAAGATGGAACCAAACATATTCATCTGACAGAACAAATGACTTCTTTAGTGTCTACCAATGTTCTTGCTACAATATCTTAGATGTTTGTAATTTTGTTTTCACTCATATAACACAAGAAATATGATTTTTAAGAGGCATTTTATTTTTTGGCATCTGTAGTTCACAAGATTTCTGAGATAAATTAATCACTTAAATTGACCTTATCTTGCATACAAAACAGCTGAGGCTGGTAGTCAGCTCTATGAAGATACTAATGGTGCAAAGATGGAAGAAAATCTAATAAACCATGTTATGATGTATCTAACACTGTGGGAGTAGACTTTCTGTTGCACATTCTCTCCTTGTAACTTTTAATCTCATCTTCCGTCAACAAGATATGCTGGCAAAAATATCTTGGCCTAAACCTATCCTAATCAAACAACAAGGCAAGAAAGCTCGTGTCAGTGGGCCAGTACTTGGTCTACAGAAGCTGGAAACGTTGTCAGGAGTCTCCCCCTTCCTGAGCACCACTGAGAGTGCTCATGGGTCAGAGCAGCCAGCTGAGAGAAGGGGTACTGCCAGCTCACCAGTCAGCTCCTGCAGACCATCAGTAGCAAGGGAGGCCTATGGGGGCAGCTAAAGCTTCCCTTGGCACTTCAGTGAATAGAACAGAACAACAGATACAACACAAACTGTCACAAACGTGACAGTACTCTGTCACTCACTAATGGTGTGACTGCTGTATGACTGTGACACATCAGCAACTACAGGACATATATTAACTCTACATCTGCCCAGGTGAACTTACAATTAGGTGTGACCTGATTTTACAGACAAATACATGGGAATACACTTATGGGATCATTTGTATATGGCCTGTATTCCAACTGCATCCTGGCCTGTATCAGAAATAGTGTGGCCAGGACCAGGGAAAGGATTCTCTCACTCTATGTGACACTGCTGAGGCCACGCCTTGAGTTTGCAGCCAGTTCCAAGCCTCACATGGCAGGAAGGACATTGAGATACTGGAGCCTGTCCAGAGAAGGGCAATGGAGCTGGTGAAAAGTTTGGACCCAAGTCCTATGAGAAATAGCTGAGGGACCTGGAACTGCTCAGCCTGGAGAGGGCTCTTATTGCTCTCTACAACTTCCTGAGGGGAGGTTGTAGCCAGGTGGGGGTTGAACTCTTCTCCCAGGCAACCAGCAATAGTACAAAAAGATGTAGCCTTAAAGCTTTACCAGGGGAGGTTTAAGTTGGACAGAGGAAGAATTTCCTCACAAAAGGGTAATTACATGTTGTACTGGACTGCCCAGAGTGGCGGTGGCATCACTGTCTCTACAGGAGTTAAGGAATGATTGGATGTGCCGCTTAGTGCCATTGTTAATTGACATAGTGGTGTGAGATCATAGATTGACCTCAGAGCTTTTTCCAGCTAATTTGATTCTGTGGGTCTGTGGTTTGTGATTCATGTGTCAGAGTCATCTTCTTTCTTCTTCTCTACTCCTGGACTCCCTTCCATCACCCAAGATGATATGTAAAACTTATTCTTCTGTGATTTGGACTCTTTATCACATCCACCTGGGACAGCCAACTTTCTCTTCTATTCTTCCTGCCTCTTGCAGCCTTCTCACCCCCCACCCCTGTGTAGTTTATACAATAATATGGGTTAAATGAAATTGAGGTATTTTTACAAGGTAATCTTTTCTCTCTTCTGTACCATGCTGCTCTGTGGCCTATTGTTTCAGATCCTACAACACAGCCTGAATAATGTTATTTCCTACTGATTAGGTGGGATTGTAATGTGTTCAAAGACTCTAAGGGAATTCATGTCTACATATATTCCATGATAAGCAGCATGGGCATGTTGGACTGAGCAGAAGTTAACGTGTTTGGAGGAATGTGTAGTTGCAGAATCAGTGTTTCATACAAAACATTCAACAGGAGTGGCCAACAGGACCTATAAACCCCTTTAGAGCTCATAGTCAGGACACTGTGTTAGGCAAGTATAGCTTAATTCCCTCCCCTGCTCCCTGTAAGCGGGAAAATTGAATTTTCTGATTGAATATCCTGTTTCCCTGCAGATTGTTATAATATCCAACATACAATATGAAAAGAAGAATGCAGGCAGATATCTGTAGACTTTTTTTTTCTGCAGGGGAGAATAGCTTGCCCTGAGGTGTATAATAGAATTCCTGTTCTTACCTGTTTGCCCTCCTGAAGCAGCTTTAGAACCACCACAGTTAAGTGAACTGGAATTTTGTTCATGGATTTAGTGATTAGGAGAAGTGGAGTTCCTGAGGCCAGATTAGTATTTTGGTTGATTTTAAAATGCTTGGCTATAAACTTCTTGGCCGCTGTTTCAGAGGCAGCTGTGTCAATGAACAGGACCAAAGAAATCCAATATCAATTTGATGCAAGCAAGCAGATACCTCTTCATTAGGGGCACTGGGGACACAGGGGATAGGTCCTCTGAAACATGTCCCACTCCACAAACAAACCCCACCCATTTTATGTACTTTTTCTGCTAAATCATCACTACATAAGTACTTGTACATACTATGCCCATTCTCTACCCTTTACATTGTTTGGTTCCAATAATTAATTACTTCATCAATATTCTTAACCTGAAACAATGATTGGCCATTTCTTCTGAGGTCTACAGATTGGAATCCTTGATATAAAAATCAAGATGGGAAGGGTAATGGGTTTCCAAGCAGCACAACCACTGCGCATGATGATCTCCATAGTTTCTTAACTGAAACATAAAAGCCCAGTAACTTCTTGGGAAGGCTTCTACATTTTCACATTCACTCAAAACAGCACTCCTGATATCTCTATGCCTGATACTTCACAGTTTTCTACTTATAATCATAGCTCATTATTATAAATAATTTTATTATTTGATTGATTATTTGATCAAAAGATTCCTAACAGCTCTGTTAGCAGACAAAGGAATGAACAGAGGTGAGTTGCAGTCCAGGGCCAGTTTGGCTTTGAAGCATACAACATTTAACTTGTTTATTAGTAGCTCTGACCTTGAAAATGCTGCAATTTCTAATTACAGTTGATTTCTTTTCAGATATCCTTGTCCTTTTTTATATGGTGAAAATTGGTCTGACATGAGTGACTGCATGAAACTTTGCCACACAGTTTTGATTAGGGCCCCAACCCACATTAATACACATAAAATAATAAAAATAATGACCTTTATTAATTTGGGTCACCTCTAATAACATTTTTACTCTATTTTTTGAAACAAAATGTAAACTGTTTTTATTTTCTTAACAAATTTTATGAATTGTATACATTTTAGGAGAAGAATGTAGAAAGCTTCAGCTTCTTATGCTTCTTCATTGTTCTGAGTGCTAGCTTTTACACTATTTCATAAGATACTAAAATATTTGTAGCATGAATGATTAGGTCTTGTCAGAAGTTTCAGGTCACAATCAAACCCATGTTTCTTCATGGTTTTTTTCTCAGTTCACATTTTGAAGGGTTGTTCTAATGATATTTTTACTTAGAAAATGAATAGTTCCTAAACAAAGACAATGGCTAAAATTTACAAACAATACATAGGAGAGGATATGCAGTCAGTTTAAAAACAAACACATAAATGTTCACAATTGTTTCAATAAAAGTTTTGAATATTTTAAATTATAAAGGGATCTGAGATTGTGACATTGTTGGAGATTGCTGAAAGTATTTGGAATATGTGTTCCTAATTATGCTTTTTATTTCATCACAGTAGCTACCTATTGCACTCCAGTAGATATTTAGTTTATGTGAGATGATATGTCACTGTTAGTTTCATCGTAGCAACTGATCAAATATTTATTATAATCACACATATTTTTCAAGTATATTTGTGCCCACTGAATGAGAAAGTGTGGTAGCATATAAAAATCTGTGTTTCAGTTGAACTTTCATAATTTTGAATTTTGATGAAACAGAAATTTTTAACCTGAAAAGAAATATCAGAGTTCACAGGAGAATGTTAAAAAAAAAAAAATTCTGGTCACTGACCTCAATTTTTGTACTAAAAAAAAAAAAAAAAGACTCGTGTGATTTCCATTGCATGTTTTTAATGAAGAAATGGACTGTGCAGTCAGCTAAAAACATGATTGCTTGTGATCTGTACCTGGAAATGCCAGGGTCAATGTTCATTGTCCCCAGTGACCAGATATAGTCCCTGACCAGGGAAATTATGGGATGGGAGAAAAAGCTGAAGGCTCTGCCTCAAGGGCTCTGCTCTTCCCTGTGTATCAGCAGCAAACATAGCACCCAGTATCAAAGGTCATTGTTTTCAAAGGAAGAACCAGACAACCCTGAAAAGGTGAACAGATTATGGAAGTCAACTATTTATGAAACTAGGGCTCTCCTAATGGCACAAAAGGGCTGAAGCTTTCTTTGCCCCCTTTACTTCTTGGGATAATTACTTGTGCCTGGAACTCAGTGAGCCCTGTCTGTTGCACTGCTAACTGTGGAGCCAAGTGTGAAATGTGGAAGGATGGGAGGTTGGAGTTCATTAAATTACTTCCCAGTTTATCATCTGCTCTACAGCTCTGTGAGGCAGTTTAGATTCTTTGACAGTCTGACCTTTCGTTTAAAATAGGTTGGCCTGCCATGGAGATGGTCTTCTGGGGCTTTTGAGGCCAGAAATATTTTGTGCTTAGTAAGCCACTTTAAAATCCTTGAAGTTAAAACTTCTATTTGTAGTCATTCTGATTACTTTTAGCTGTCATTTACCTCTAGCACTTATCCTTGCCTGTCCAGCCTTGCTGATTTCTTTCTTAATTTTTTTTAAATGCGTTTCTTGTCCAGATTATTTCCTGAAGAACAATCAGGATCAGACATGGAAAAGTGCTATGCCTTTAGGCAGTTTCTCTTTTTTACTTCTTTTCCCAGTTACTCTGGGAATCAATAAAGATGTGCACTCCCTCCCTACCCTTTCAATAGAGCGCTCAGTAACCCCTCCAGTACCTTTCCAAAGAGGTTGATTCACCATTTTCAAACACAAGTTTGAAAGACCTTACATATGTAACTTATATCTGGTTTCTGAGATGAATAGATCTATACACATACACATGTACAATTTTTTTAAGGCTCTGTTTCTTTGCTTACTTTTTAAAAAAAGCCTTGGCAAATTCCTTTGTTCTGTGCTGCATCTTTACAACGAGCTACTTCACCAGGAAAGGCAGAAAAAAAAAGAAAAAAACACAAAAACTTGCAAAATAAGGAACACACAGTACAGCACATAAAAAAATAAGAGCAACAATAATTAAAATGTGGTCCACCTCATTCCTAACTGCATCAAGTGTCAGAAATAGCAAGCAGTCCAATCACATTTAGATATAATTAATGAGAACTCTGTAGTAAATTAACATAATAAATGATTTAATAATTACAGGAATTATACATACAATTACTAAAAAGCAATCAACATTAACAAGAGACATTTGTTACTGCATTTGTGTTTGCATAATTCACAGTTGCATCACTCACTGAAAGTTATCCCAAGACAAATGGCAGCGAACCAGTTTTAGAAAATATCAAATCAGTATTAGGCAGCCACAGTGGTGTTGAATGATTGGTTTTCCTTGGCTAATTCACCAAAAGACACCCTATCAAACAAAGAGTTTAGATTGTCTCAAAGTTGCTGGGACTGGAGCTGTTGTACTTCATGCTTCTCATAAAGCATTTCAGAAGGCAGCACATTTGCTCTTTTTAGGTTAAAAAATTTATAATCAATACTTCAACCAACCCCACCTACCTCACCCAAATGCATCCCACCTTGTCTTGCTCTTCTTTTTCTGTGCAGGGATCGAGTTAGAGTCTCCAACATCTCGGTTGGATCTATGGAGGCATTGCTTTTCTGCTTTCTGTAAATAATTTGAATGTATAAAATTGGAATTCAGTTTTTCTACTTGTGTGTTCTAATCACCAGGATAGTTCACTCCTCTATATGAGACTTCTCACCCATATGTAATTTGAAATTTTCTGAAAGGAAAGACAAGCCATTCACCTGAAGCAAAGGATCTAAGTTCAAATTTGCTCTTCCTCTGATGCAGGAGAAGGAGCAGAATATATTTTTTCTTACATTCTCTATATTCTAGTAAAATGGGTTGAGTATTATGAGACATAAAACCCATAATAATCTCTTCATGGAGTTTTGTTCTGGGAAATACTTAAATAGTCATTCTGACACCTGTAGGAAGCTGGCTGGACTCTTGTATATATTACTAGCATTTAAATAAAATTCTCATTTCCCATCTCTCAGCAACATATTTTATTTATTCAGGGCTCATGTATCTTCAATTTTCATTCAGTTCTCTAGTTATGTTGAAATTGTTATGCTTTCAAGACACTAAATCTAAAAGAATATACTGGAATTTAGCAGAGACAAGCACAGGGTCACTTGTAGGCTGTTTACTTCTATCTGTAATGAAGTTCTAGAGATGCATAGGACTCCATGCCAAAAGCTGTAGAATTAAGATTAGGTTTTCAGTTCATTATGCATTTAAACTCATAATTAAAATGAGGTCCATATTTTAATTTGTAATGAAAGAATTTGGATTAAGAAGAAATAAAATAGTTACATCCATGGAAAGACAACAGGCTTCTGTGCATTTTATATAAAACAGAGTAACCTATGTTTATATTCAACTCTGAATTTTTGCGCAGGGAAATTTATATTAAATATAAAATATATTAAATGTGAAGAGAGAATACCAAGTTACTGTTGATGGAATTGAAAACGAATTTTCCCACTTTGAGAGGAAGTCAAAATGTGCTTTCAATTATATTAATGGGTAATATAATCCTGGTGCTCCTTAATAATAAAATCACACATCAAAAATTACCATGCTATGCTGAATTGCTTTGCCCACAATTGGAAATTCTCAAATGGTTTCTATTGTTACAATAGCAGTCTTGTATTGTAACCTAATAGTTAAAAATATGTATTATAGCGTCTATGGACTTTGTGGAATTTTCACTTCCTGCTTTGGCTAGGTAAGGTAATCAGCCAGGATCCTAGCACTGAAGACAATCCGACTGAGGATCCTTTGAACCACCTTCTGCAGGAACTTACTGCAATCTGCTGATGGTAAAGGTCGTAAAGAATGCCCTAGCAAATGGACAATTTGGGTGGCCAAAGCTGAGTGTTGTCAATGGTTATCCCCATTTCAGCACCCAATTTGAGCATGCTGGCTCTATATACAACTAATATCAAGTAACCTTTGGAAAAAGCCTTGAGTTTCTGGTGTCTGTTTCTTCCCTGTTTCCCCCTTCCTTTTCCTTGCAGTTTGCTAGAGTGTAGACCAAGAATTTAAAATTAGTGCCTAAAGTGTCAAACTGGTATCTATAAGGATTTTCAAAAGCACTTAACTGCAGTTGGAGTTAAAAAATGTATCTTCAAAGGAACCTGTGAGGAGAATTTTCCTTTAAGTCAATGAAAATCAGAAAATTCTTGGAAATCCCATGTATCATCCATGCTTTCTAGGTACCTAAACACTTTATAGGTACTTGAACACTTCTACAAGTTTTTCCAACAGTCCTTTGTAAAGGTTCTCCTTTTATACTGCCATATTGATGGTTTCCACAGATTTTGCCAGAAAACTACTCCAAAGGTGTATAAACTCATCAAGATTATTTTTAATTTCAAAGTTGGATATTCTGCGACAACGTGAAGTATTTTATTATATTTTTGAGCACTGGGATTAGAGAAGGATTAGAGAAAGGGGACATCAGCAGGTTGAACGGGGTTATTTCCTGCTCAATGTGATAATGGGTGTGCACACATAGCACACGTAGATCAAAAAGCCCATTGAAAGAAAACATATAATTTTTTATTTTTCTGGGACTTTATATCATATTTTGCATTAAAATAAAAACCCCTCTATTTTTATTCAAAACCAAATCAGTACAGCAAATCAAATATCTCCTTTCTTGTGCTGCAATCTTTTATTTGACATTTCTGCTAGTATTTGTTACCATAAAGAGCTCGATGAGGGATTCCTCCTAAGCAATGTGGTAAATTATAAGATGCTAGGCAGCAGAAGAACAGCTATACAGCAAGCCCTATCAGTTCTCATGATTTTAACCATAGCTAGTTAGGTTTGACTGCGAAATAATGGGAAAGACCACAACACTCTTTCTGAAGAAAAGCCTTTCTGGTCTCTGCAAAGAGCTTTGGTACATACTGGGAACTTCACCCATTCACCCTACCTTGTTTCTGTCATTGCTAATACTGTTGCTGTAGCTATGTAGCAATTTTCAATTAGTTTTGCAAAGAATAATCTGTCATGTCCTCCGTGGAGCATGCTCAAGAGTTTGGACTCTTGTCTAGAAAAGTTAATTACTGTGATAAACTCCCAGATGTCAATTGTCTTTCCTGGGAGATCGCAATCATTCATTATCTCTGAGAGGGGGTTACACCAATTTTTGGTTTTTTGCTAACTGCTTACTGTTGCCCGTGCTCCAAAACATTAGTGGCAGAGCAGCACATTTTATTTATGCTCTTAGGGGAAGAGCCAGTTTTGATACTCTAACATTGACATGCATCTTCTGGTTGTGTATCACCAGGCAGACTTGTCCACAAGAGAAATTAAAAGTGTGTTTTAATTGTGGCTATAATAAAAAACTACTGACTTGCCCTGTTCTTTGAGTACAGCATCTTGTGGTTAACTTCAGAGCTTTGCTGGCACTCAGGCACAAAGGAAGTTCAGGTCAGAGGGAGAATCTGCAAATAGTAAGAAAAGGGCTCAAAAATGGCATTAATTAGATTTACTTTGTCCAAATTTAATTCAAAACAAATTGCTGCTGTGTAGAAATAATAGGAGAAGGACCAGGATTTAGAAGGATTTGAGGTATGATTTAAAATTAGTAAACAACATTTTTATTTTCATTAAATTAATGGTGATGTGTATGTTGCTACTTAAGGATGGCTATTTACACTCTTAATCTATTACCACAAAAACTCTCAGCTGTCTGCTTTTCTGTATTATGTTGAACATAATGGTGGGAAATTGACACTCCTTCCATTTATCCTCTCATTCCAAATTCTTTTCTAGGGATGCTTAAAATGCATCAAATTCCTATGCACCTTGAACTCAGAAGAATAACCAACTGCTCTAGACAGTATGAAGAAGCAACACTGACTAGTTCAGTTACAAGAACTAGTTTCTGGATAGGCGATGCAGATGAAAAGGGATAGGTATATTTTTCTGCCTAGCTCACCTGTAAGTTCCAGGAGCAGCAAATTGTTCCTCTTTAATTAATTGAAAAATAGAGGGAGAGGAGAGAAAGAAGTACTGACTCAATAAATACTGCAAGAGTTCATAAAGGAAAAAAGTTCACAAAAATATTAACTCATCGCTGGAATTCCAAAAGCAGATGGAATTGAGATTCCAAATAAATCATTACCCAGTAGCTGTTGGAGAATCTACAAGACTGAGAAAATAGGCTTCAGGAGGCAACCTCATTGTTTTCTGTAGCTTGCTCAGAGCACAGAGAAGCCAACTGCTGGAAGAATTATTGCAAAGGACTTGTGCTGCTGCCATCACCTTATAGGTCTTTAATATGCTTGCAGTTCCAATTAAGAGCACAGAAAAAGCATGTTTCTTTTTTTAAGGGTAGACTAGTGAATATGTGTCCTTGCAACTGGGAAGCTTGAGATGTAGTGAGGCCTAGAAGCCCTCTGCATTTTGTGCACAGTTTAGTCCTATATAACTGACACATTGTTCAGGGAAAATACATAAGAGAACTGAGTGTCTGAATTCTGTTGTTATCAACTAACACCACTCAGATTTCTGGGTTTTTTTACTTTCTTTTTCTTCTTTTCCCTCTTAAGCTATGACTTGTGGTATAGCTGATTAGCTAAAGTCAACTCTTCACCGCAATTACTTCAGTAAGAAAACCCACACATTTTCTATTTTTTTTTCATTCATTTGCCCTTTTTTCTGTACAGAAATGATTAGTCTGACCACTGAAAATATTTTTATTTCTCCATAAATTCATAATAGATAAACAATTATCTTTTACTTTTTCTGACATACAAAGCTTTTGCTCAGGCTAGTAATTATCAGTGATGGGTTTGTATTAAAGGTAGCCTGTTCTGCTAGCACTATTAAAAGATTAGTTAATTAAATTCTTTGCATTCCTCTATTCCTCCTAAACTCAAAACAACCTGAAGTTATTACTCTTTGTAGTAGGTTTGCAGATTTCTGTAGGCCTCTATTATCCTATTAAGCCTTCTACCAATAAATCATTTGGAGGAAATGGGGATGGAGGTGGGGAGTAAAGATCAGAAATAATAATGAGGGAGTAGGAACTTTAAGTTTAATATGTCTCAGGATTTCTGCATCAGACAAGGTGTAGAAATGTCTACTCTGGTGTCATTATTTTGGCAAAAGCTAGTGTGGAAGTCTTTTGTTTTCAAGTTTCAATTTTGATTGATTTCCAGCAAACAATTGACTTAAGAGTGAGAGGATGCCCAGTTGCATTTTAGGAGCATTGAATCTGTGCTCATTTTCACCACAATGAGGGGACTGTGTACAATAGATTCTTAAAATGGCCTGCTAGTTCAAAAATGAGATCAAGCATATGTGGCACAGAAATGCCACAGAGGACACACATAAATGGTTCAAGATTCAAAATAAAAAGATTGTTATCCCACTGAATGTACATTCTTACTACAAGAATCTCACATATTCCTCTGTAGACATAATATGAGCCACCAGTTTGTTAAAGTAATATTTTTTGCATGCCTTTGGGTCAACTAGAGCTCACCCATTATGCCTGGTAAGGAAGTAAAATGGATTGCCAATTTGTGTTTCAATGTGTAGTTATTGTGCTTCTTTGTATAAAAAGTTAATGCACTTTTTATGAAATAAAAATAGAGAAAGGGGTTAAAAAAAGCTCGAATCATTCTTAAAAATGGGAAATAGAACATAGTTCATTCTTCAAAAAATGCTTTTATCACTGGGTCAGAGAATCGATTGTCCTTATGAGTGTTCATTCTTCCTCTGATTCCTGTTAATCCTGTAATATGCCAAGCAAAGATGAACAACTCTTATCTCTTTTTAAAAATATATTTTAGCTTAATGGTTTTAGACTGACCTTACTGAGTCAAAAATGTGAATTTAATTCCTGTCAAGAACAGAAAAATTTGTATGCAGGTATACAACTACCTATTTAAATCTCATAACTGTTGAACCGTTGGCTAAAATCACTTGGCCTTGATTTGAAGGGAACACTTGACCTGTGCTTTTGTCAGGGGAGACTTGGGATACACCCTTCATGGGAGGCCTGAGTAATGTAAGGGCTGAGTAAAGTGAAGAGTCTTTAGAGCTCAGAAATGCCCAGGGAGGGGGAGGTTTTGTGCAGTTCCATTAGCCAAGAAACTTAACTTCGGCCTCCCTTGTGCCGCCTGAGCTTCTCCTGTTAAATGGTTCCAATAGGAGGAGTTGGTAGGATTCTGACCACATATCAAAGCAGGTGGGGGAGGTAGGGCATTTTCTGCTGGAGACCAGCTGCAGTCTTCCTTTGCCCCTCTGCAGAAAGGCAAGTGGAGTCATCCTGACACAAACATTATCAACCTCCACCTCAAGCCATGAGCTGGACCATATTAGAACACTTATCTGGACCATATTAGAACACTTTATTCAGCTCCTGCTCGCCGTGTTGACTCTGCAGGATTTTTTTTTTTTTTTTCTGAAATACATGATTCTTCCTCTGTATTGTATAAATTGTGTAACTCAGGGATCTGGATTTTGCTTTTGTTCCCCCTCTCATTTCCTTTCTAAATTTAAATTTTAGTTTTCTTCAGAAGATATAGCACTTGGGCTTTTAAGCGTAATTATTGCATCAGGTGTGCAACGTGTTACCCATGAAAAGAGTAAAGCTGCTATCAACACCTTTATAGAGCAAGCATCGCTCATGGAATCAAAGAATGGTTTGAGTTGGAAGAGACCTTAAACATCATCTAGTTCCAACTCCCTGCCATGGGAAGGGACACTTTCTACAAGACCACCCAGCCTGACCTCGAGCCCTTCCAGGATTGGGGCATCCACTTCTGGAGCCTGCCCACCTTCTCTGGTCAATGTAATTTCAATGTGATTCCTTCTGTGGTATATAAGGAACAAACAGATATGAGTCTAATGACAACTGATATGATATTACAGCATGACATGATTTTAAAACTCCATACTCTACTATGATTTATCATTCAATCTGTATTAGCACTTTCTATAATTCAATATGCTAGACAGTGGTCTAAAGGTCTATACAACTGGGAAAAAAAGCCCCTTTTTAATTTCTTCCTTTCCCTCGGATTCTTACACAGCTTCAGATGAGCCCTTTTTTTAAAAAAATTCTTATTGTTAATGAAGTCAGGTTTTGTCTCATTTCCTTGGAAATTTCTCTTATAACTTCAAAAATAACATTTTCCTTACCCTTGTTTAAGCTCTGAGTGGATTTTGATGTTCAAGAAATTGTATTTTCCTACTTCACAGTGTGTAAAAGTGTGCACATCACTGTCTGCACAACTATTTTGTATCATAATGCATATGCTAAAAAAAGATATTAGTAGCTGACACTATATAGAAATACTCTGTTATCTTCTGCAACACAGATAAGTCTTGACACTAAAATTTACTTGCTTGCTACTGTTTTTTTTTTTCTATAGAACATGTTATTAAAAATAAATAAAAGTAGACAGTCCATTCTTAAGTCTCTCTAGTCATGCCATGTGTCTCCAGCCTTTCCCAAAACAGTGGGAGTCTTGAATACGGAAAGTCTACAGCTCCTACTGAATTTTAAAATATTAAATCAGTGCTTTTTCCATATTGGTTTTGCCTGAAACATTTACAGTAACATGTTATTTTCACTGCCAGAAATCAAATGTATTCCATACAGCATAATGAAGGACTAAGTATGTTGATTTCAAATTGAAAAGAAATTGTTCCATTTGACACTTTGAAATATTATTTTGAATGTATGAACCAGCAGAATATGGTGCGCATAAACACAACACTATCTTTGCCAAAAGATAATCACAAGCTTTGAAACACCACAGCAATAACTCTTTCCAGGATGCTGTGATTAGAGGTCTCCTAAGCATTCATGGAAAAGAAAAAAGATATTATAGTTTAGACAATAAATAATAATAGGTTCAATCTAGAATTGCCAAAAAGAAATAGCCTTTTTATTTCTCGAGATATATTTTAAATATTATGAAGTTGAGGTTTATTCAGCTGTACCTGAAAAAACAAATATAGCTGTTGCACTTCTTCAGCAACTAACAATATGCTTTCATTAAAAAAACAAGCTATTTTGTCTTTGGTTTGGAACTGTGTAGAGGGATGCAGATCCAAGCCCTGTTGCAAAGCTACAGTCCCAGAGACATTCACCAGGTCACTATTATGTGTGGGAAGATAATTTCTTTCTGTGCATTAGCAAAGCTGTATGGAATGGGGACTTTGACAAGTCATTCTTGTTTCTGTCCTTTCCTTTTTAAAATAAGCTCTCAGAAATATTTGATTTACATATAGGAAGGACATGGAGATGATACAGGGCAGAAGTCTAAAGTGTCCCTTCACAAAATTAACATCAAGATTTTCACTTATGGGTATTTTATTGATTTTTAGAGCTTGTATGTTGATGGAAGACATACACATAGAAAATTCTGCTGATACTGACAGAAAAGAACAGCAACATGGATAAATATAAATTAATTTCTGTTTTCTATCCAGCCATGTTTAAGGAAACTTTCCTGACTCCAAAATTACATAATAGTATAAATTAATAGTCATAACTTCTACAGAACTGACTACATTGTATGCATATTTTGTAACTACTATGATTGCCATAACGTGTAACATTCACTAAAATGTCTTTTTGCTGGGTAATGGATGATTCTTTCTTTTAAGAATTCCAAATTATATGTCAAGAGTACTTACTGTAAAATGGTTTCCTATGAGAAATTAGTTTCTTTCTAGTGTTATCAAGGTTTTTCATGTTTCAAGCTTGTTCTGTAATAAATGAAGTCCCAAAAATGACAAACAATACATCTATGATATGTATTAAGTGACTGAATATTCAGAAACAACTTATGGTTGCTATAGGTATATAAAATGACCCCAACCTTTATTAATAAGAAAAAAAGTACCACCATAATCTGTAGGTGGGCTACAATATCAAAGAAGTTAGGTTTTGTATAATTCAAACTGTAAATAAAAAAGGATGCTTGTTATGATTGCACTCCCACTTCACAACATCACGTGACCCTGCAACCATTGTAGGAATAGTCCCCACCTGAGAAAACTGAGAAAATGTTTGTGTAAGGATATGTGGTCTGTGAAACCATCTACTTCAGTAAGATTGGCAGATCAAGGAACTTTTACTTTCAACGGGTTAATAAGTGAAAGTAATAAACAAAATCACAGAGTCACAAACCATAATGGAAACTGTTCAGCTGCCATTCGATGGAGCATAGGCTTGGTGAAGGCTAGCCTGAACTTTATAACTGATAAGAACCCAGGCTTTATAAGAAGGCAGAAATAAGATGAACACAAAGATTTGGATATTTGAGGTAGCCTGTGGCACTAAACAAAACTTATTGAGAAATGTTTAAGGTGCAGTAACTAGCGAGGAACAATGGAGAGAAGCAAATATTAAAGGAGATGATCATATAAACAGTTACCAGTCTGCTCAATAGCTGCAGCCATCAAATCTTCTGTCTGAACCCATTCTTAATGATCTTTCTGTGGTCACTTTTCAACCCATATATGAGTAGTGCAGGGTCTAAGAGGTTGTAACACCTGAGAAGTATCAGCAATAGGAGTAAGACCTTGGAGAAAGCTCATGCATTCATGTTTCCAGCAACTGGAAGGAGTGAAGAGCTCAGAGTCAGCAGCTGGGAGGCACTTGGGTCATATAGTTCCACGTGTTTGCTGTGGAGCAGCTGGAGGTTTGCAGTGACTGGTGCAAGTGCCAGAAAGCAGAGTCAAACCTTTGGCCACAGGGCCCTTGTGCCCATGGTGCCAGGCAGCTGTAGCAAGTGAGGATCCCAGCACCAGCTGGAGTCCAGAAAGGACCCACGTACCTGCAGGCCAGCAGCCACAGGGACCGCTGCCTACACAGCTGCCTCTGAGCTGGTGTGTGTGGGTATGGGCCAGATGGCAAGCGGGTGGTCTCAGGACTGTACCAGGTGTCCATGCTAGTATTGGGGCAAAATGAAGGTGGAGGCTAAGATGAGTGGGAGAGTTCATGTGTGTTTGCTAGACATCACCAAGCTGGACCAGCCAGTGAGTGGGAGATCAGTGGGGCAGGTTAGAGTGTCTAGAAAGCAACAAGGGTAGCAGTCAGACAGAGGATGGATCTGTGAGTGTGTGTGCATGTGCATGTGTAAATCCAGAATACAGGGGCATTTGTGTGAGCTGCAGGCCTGACTGACTGAAGAACAGAAGTGGGCTGTGTAAGGTTGTGTGTTACATCAGTTCTGGTAACTGCCAAGTACATGTGGGTGTTGTTAAATGCCACTGTTACCTGGCAGTGAGGCAGACAGCTCTGTCAGTGTCCTCTGCTCGCGGCTGGGAGGGACACTCCACCTTGCTGCTGGCTGGACTTCTAAATGGGAATGCAGCACCTGTACCCATCATCCAGCTCTGGATTACTCTGAGCTCCAGGGCCCCCAGGCTGGGCACCAGCGCCTGGGCAGGAGGAATCTCTTGGTCCTCTGCTAGTCCTTTCAGCATCCCTCAGCAGCTTCAACATCCATGGAAATGCAATGGTCTGTAAGCATAATAACCACTTTCTCACCAAAGCACGTCATCTGTCAATTTAGCAAGAAATTCCACCATTAAGAGGAGCAGAAGCTGATCTCATACCACCATTTGCAAAAGCACTTACAAGATAAAATACTAACATGTATACTTTCGATGGATTATTACACGCTTGCAGGTGTCAGATTGGTTACACCAGATTTTGAAAATACCAACTGTTTTTTTACACCTATCTGTAGCAACAGCCGGGAAAGTTTCTGTATCTGTCCAAACTGACATCAAAGTGACTATATTGTCTTGGCCCTTGTAGCATACATGCAAAACTGAAATTTAGTCTGGCATTAGTCTGGCAGTTTTTTTGCTTTATGAAGGAAACCAGTTATAACAAATTGCAAAATTGCAGAATTAAATAATTACATTTGGGTTCTTTGTCACTGAGAAAACTGATGATGTTGACACTTAAAACTAGCTAGGAGTTAATTTTTTAAAGGCAGAAAGTGTAGGCCAGACAAATTATTTGTGTTTAAAATATAAAGGATGGTTGTTTAGTATATATACTCAGATTGCAAGACTGGATGTGAAAATTAATGTACACCATAAAGAGGAAATTGTTTCATTTTTAAAGTATACATATATATGGTAGTGATGGATATATTCAATCTCATGATACAAAGCACCTTACTGCTTTATGAAGAGCAAAATGCTTCACTCTTGAAATAGTTTTTAAATGGTTGAATATTGTACTATTGGAACTTTCATTAAACAAAGAAGACTGATGCCAATTCATAGGTCTTTAGTCTACTGTACTAAGATTAATAAAATAGTACTGATATGCCAATAAATGATTTAAACACCCTGAGAGCAGTGGTTTTTTTGTGGTTTGAGCCAAGCAGTACGAGATTCACACTATCATAGAAATAAGAGTAATGATCTCATTTGAGATATTAAAAGCATAGTTCTCTGTATTTCTGTATCATGACATCCAGGTGTGGACTTCATTAAAATGCTGACAATAGCTTGCAGTAGCTCCACAATAAAATGTAGTGTTAGATTTCTTCTGTGTGTGGATCAGAAGACAGATAGAGAGACTTTAGAAATGCATTTGTATAAAAGGGCTTTTTTTTTATACCTCAGAATTAAAGTGTAACACTGCGGACCTTCTTTGCACACCATTTTTTCAAAAAAAAAAGAGTTGGATTGAGCAAAATCTGCTGCATCTTTGTAAAAATAAATATATATTAAATCTATACAGAGGAAATACTGTAAACAGCTTAAATGCTCTTTGGAGGTGGGCATACTTATAGGAAACAGCCTAGGTAATGTGATGCATGTATATGTTTATAGTAATGACACTGCAACAAGCTGCAAAATCTAAAATTTCTCATAAATGTTTTGCATTTGTAACTGTGTATCAGAAAATCAAAAATGAAACAGAGTACTACCTCCACCGAGAAACTAGACATTTCAAATAGAATGGAGAGGCTTGTGGCTCTTTGATATTGCTAGTGTTTGAGGGGTTTTCATTGTTTATGAAATTTATTTTCTTCAAGTAAATACATTTTCCTCCAGTTGCTCAGTCTTCACTTAATTTATTCATACTGTCATAAACATACCTGATGTGCAATTATCTTTTTTATATGACTTCAAAGTGTTAGCCAAAATAACAGTTGCTGTGTCATAGATCTCTCTGATATAGGTGAAAGAGGAGAAAAAGAAAACCTTGGATACAACAAAATCAATAAATGATTTGCAATACTGGCAGCAAGGTGACTCATGAGGGTCAAGAACAACAAAAAAAAAGGTTTTACTGCAGGCATTCTAGTTTGTAGTCACTTAGTGACACTTTTTTTTTAAGCTGTCCTTTTGCCTAAGGTATAGTTAGAGCATGGACACTTGTCATCACGTAGGCTATTTTTTCTGACAATTAGAACAGTATATATGAAGTAGAAAAGGAAAATTCACTGTACAACACTTTGAGGTCATTTCTGGCAGGTTAACAGGTGTTCACTATTTGATGATCACTTTGGAGAGAAACCAATCAGATAAAACAAAAGAAACCCAAACAAAACAAAGAGAAAATCTTATTTGCTTTAATTTACAACATGCAGTAGATAATTATATGTTACAAACTTTAAGTCTTCTGGCTGTTACCAAAAAAAAAGTAGAAGATTATGTTCTAGTAATTTTTAGTGCTATCTAGAATTGAATATGACTTGAAGTTCAAGGCATGTTCAGAAGAACTCTCAACTGTGGTAGCACTGTGTTAATGACACTCTGCTGCCTGATTTTCCACCCATTCCATTCTGTGGGAGTTGTGTTACTACTTCAAACACAAAACAGACAGGTCAGGAGGTCATGTTCCTGAATATATTTCAGGCACATATATAGTACTGACTTTTGTAATTTTTAAGGTGGAACTAGGCACAGGAGAAGAAAAAATACAGCCAGATTAGGCCATGTTTAATATGGTGAACTGACCTCTGTCCTGTCCAAGGAAAACTGTTAGAAAACCAGTATTATATAAATATTTAAAATTAAATAGAAAGGATCATAATATTAAAAAGCAATAGGCATGCCTGGTTTCTAAAGCAGAGTCTTCCTGTTCAGAAATGTAGTTGTGACTACATTAAACAGCACATCCCAAGTATATCGTGAGAAGAGACTGCCCTGAGCATCACACCATGATGTCCCTGAATTTTCTTCCAAAGGAAACAGAGAATGGCAGTAGAGAGGGAGTGATGGTTTGCTGTGATATATCTCCCAGGATGGACAAATTTGGGGACTACATTTCAGAGGCACTGACCAGGGCACAGCACTCATGCATAGATGCAGGAAGGATTCGTCCTGGGAGATGCAATTTCTGTTTTGATTTGGTTGGTTTGCTTGTTTGGCTTATTTAGGGTTCTTGTAGTTTAGGTTTTGGAATTCTTTTGTGTATGGTGTTAATTAGTTTTTCTGTATTGATTGTTTATACTCAATATGTTGGAAAAATATATGTTTTTTAAAAAGTCTATTTTTTAACTTCCTCAGAATATTACAGTAAACTGATTACTGTCATCTAGCACTGCCAACAAGAAAAAAAACTGTAAGAGTTCTCTGTCACCAGAAACTGATTTGATAATAATGAAAAAAAAAATTACAACAGCAAAACAGAAGAAAAAATTGCTCTGCATTGCCACAAGCAACAAATACATGTGCTTCACATTCTTTTAAAGATATGCCATGTTTATGCTTTTTTTGCGTTTCAGACTTCTGTATCAATATTAAATAATGAAAGGGCTACAGGACTCGATGTTTCTTCTTATCCTATAAGATCAGAAGAGAGGGAGTTTCTGCTTTTTACACAGAACCCAAATTTGCACATAGAGTTTGATTTCACCTTGAACCCAAGGCTCTTATTCAGACAAATATAGATAGATAAATAGATAGACAGATAAATAGATAATTAGATAAATAGATAAATAGATAAATAGATAAATAGATAGATAGATATAGTATCTTTATGATTCAGCTCCTTCTGATGCTCCCAAAATTTAAATATATCGCTATGTTGTCTAATGTGGGTTTAGGATTCTCTATCCATTAACACTGACATCCATTTTATGCATCATACTGAATTAAATTTTAAGAGTTATTTCCATATATGTTCAAAAAATTTTTAACTTGGATTTTTTGATTTGGTTCTAATTTGTCGGTTACTTACTGGTCTGTAGATGGTGAGGACAGATATCCTTTGTATTCATAAAGTTTCTGAAAATAAATACCACTGCCTTCATACTTCATTTATAGAGGTAAAGTTGACAGCAGTTTCATGATTTTCTAAAGAGGCCAAGATCCTAGAATGAGTGGGGAGTAGAAATCAGATTCCATATGCTATTCAGAAAGTGACTACTGGTTTAGATATGCCAAGCAAAGAGGATCATTCCCTCTCCAATGATTGCATGGCAAACTTTAATATTCTGCAGAACCAAAACTAGCCATACAATTTTTAGAAATTATTTAGAATTAACTGTTGTCAAACCCATTTTAAAAATATCATTATTTGGAACATTATAACTTCTTAAATTAAATGTAAGACTGGTCATTTACAAGATCTAGGCACTAAGAAGGATTTTAACTATTTCATAGAGTTAAAAGCACAGGACACCTAATCATGATTTCTGGTATGTTGCTAGCTAAAAAGTGATACAGCTTTTACCTTGATTAAAGCCTGTTCAGGCTCAAATTTAATATTGCACCATAGAGAGAGAAAATCAAGGACCATGAAATCATGGTTTGGAATAAGATACAGCCAAAAAATTCAATCAAATGATCCAAATTTGTCACTGAAATGGTGATTTCTCTTCCAGTCTTAAAGAAACATTGTTTTCATTCCCAGATTCGGATTTCATTGTAATCATAACTTGCTGGGTCAGTCAGGGGAATGAAATTTTTGAGATGCTGTTGCCTACTCTGTTGCTTCCGTAAAATTTAGCATAGTCTAATTAGTCTAAAATCTATAATGTTCCATAGGGATAAGAAAAGAAAGAAGGAAAGAAAGAAGGAAACAAGGAAGGGAAGAAAGAAGAAAAGAAGAAAAGAAGGAAAGAAGGAAGGAAAGAAGGAAAGAAATGAAAGAAAGAAGGAAGGGAAGAAAGAAGNTGGTTATTTCAAGTCAGTTCTGCAGGAAAGAAGGAAATAATCCCGACTCCTACAAGAAGTAGGCTGAAACCATGAAACACAAGATTTGAATATATCCCTGTATGTTATGTTTGCTGACAGCACAGGTGATCACATACCTCCTGGGGGCCAAGTAGAGAAACACTAATAAGGATACTTAGGGGGAAATCCGTTCACCGTGGTGAATGATAGAAAGGTCTACTAGGAATACAAAAAACTATTCCCACCCCAGTTTTGTACAAACATTTTAATTCAAAACTTGAATCCTCTCTTCTTTGGGTGGAAAAAAAAAGTGTAAATACAATTTTAGCCAATTCACAGTGCCTTTCCATGCACTTCAGTGAGAGACAGTACATTGAGAACCGAGTTATGATTTTAGGCAGGATTTGAGTATGCCAGTAAATCCAGTGACCACACGGTATGTGTTAGTAACTTTTCCTTCTCAATATTTTATATCCTTTAGTGTGTAATTTTCAAACTTTTCCAATTAAGATTGTCTATATTTATTTAGATCATAACAAGAAGTATTAAAGAGTTGACCACAAATCTATTACTTAAGGATCCCCAGCAGAAGTGTACCTGCTCATTATTACTTCATCTGTTACAATTGTATTTTGAGATATATCAGTGAGATATTTTTCAGTCCCTCTGATGCATTACTGATTAATCCCTAATGTAATCTTATTGTTAAAAATGTTATGTAGATTTAAAATGCCTTGGAGGAGAAGGTGAGAAGGTGTGTCAAAGCAATAGAATACTGAATGTGCAATTTTGCAAAAATAAATCTTACCAGAAAAAACTGAGACCTCCTTTTCATAAAACCATGCTGGCTTTAAAACTTTATTAGCACAGTCCAAAAACAACCATCTGGCTATTTCACACCAAACTGCTGTCCTCTGGTTTATCCTCTTGTATGTTTTTTATAGGATTAAGCATATGTTACTAGGCTTTTATTCCTTAGCATCATTCTGGTTTGCTAAGACTTGCTAAAACTGAGTTGTGCAAAGAGCTCCCAAGGTAATTGCTTTATGATTCTTGACTAAAGTATCAGGGATTTTTGACTTAATGGGATGAAATCTTAATACTGTATCACTTCTTCCTTATTTACATAAGCATAGTGCATAAATACATCTTTTTTCTTCTGTCTGAAAACAGAAATCAACATTCAACTTGTGGGCTTTTCCCATATTGTTTTTCCAATGACTAAAAACTTTTATTCTGCCAGTGAAAAGCTTTCAGTGCTGTATTTGCTATTTTATTGCTAACAGAAACAGAAGGGAGAAAAAGGGCAAAAAGGGAAATCAGGGGAACTACTGTTGTGAATTTTAATGTAACTAATACCACTTCTAAGTCTAGAGGACAATTTAGGATTTGTGAAAATAATTCAGAGGCTGATAATGTAGTTCAATAATCAAAGCCATCATGAGTTTAAGAAAGATAGGTTTGGTCTTTTCTGGTTTCCTAGAACAGGTATCAACACTGAGAAAGCTTTATAGTAATAATTAGACTAGATAAACCTCTGTCACCTAAGGTATTCCATGTATACTGCTATTAAGGAATCACTTACTAAGACTCTTTTCAAGATTCTAGTTACCCTGATGAGTACAACTAGGAAATGGAAAGAGAAAGGCATCTATAGAGAATGAATCACAGGATCTGAACCCGTCTCTGGTGGTGTCAACCTTACTCTGTATAGTACTGAATGATTCTAGCACAGGTGACCCAAGTACCAAAAATTATGTGGGAAAACATCTAAGAGACGCATAGACATCTATACCAAACGGGTATTGTATAACACATGTTAGTGCAGACCTTTTAAATATCACAAAGAAACATAATTGAAGAAACAACTGGTTTGATATATTTGAAATGTAACCACCTAAATGAAATATGTATTGATATATCAAAAATATCGTAACATAGTACTGAGAACTTGATATGACGCCTTAAATCAATGAAGTTTATGTTTTGCAGAAGGAAGATGCTCAGTCATTCAGGCACCTTTTCAAGCATATTTGGCTGTATAATTTTCTGTTCCTGAAGGACTTTAGGGCCTTCAAGAGGTTTCGTGCCATCTGTTGCATATAATACTGGCTTTTCTGCCTAGATCCTTCTTGATATTTATTTATTGTTTGAAACCACTATTTATAGATGTAATGACTTTATTCTCTACAACCAGAATTATTATATAAAATGTGTGAAAAACTAAACAAAAATGAAATGGTAAGAAGTACAGCTTTGTACCAGAAGCAGAAGGTAAAAATGAAAAACAAATGTGGGCAGTATATATAAACATATATATATATATATAGATATAGATATATAGATATATAGTTTTATAACATAAAAAGAATGTCAGATTGTTTTATAATTGCACCAGTATCTATTATTTTTTAGTCCCAAGGGCTATCAAATGTTTTTGCCACAGGGATCACATTCTCTTTTACTTTTGCGTGTCTCTAAATATACGGGTAACAGTGCTTGTTCATTTGCAACTCAATCCACTTCAAAACATTAGGAAAATAAGTGGTATTTAGGTAAACAGGTTCAAATCTTGTTTCATTAATGGAGGAAAGAGTAGGAGTAGTACCTGTAGAATGATCTTTTTTGTTGCCTTCCTTTTGCTTCCTGTTGAAGGAAAAGGCTTCAAGCATAGAAGGCAAATTAAGGGTTTGGACTTCAGAAGCTAAAGGGTGTTTAGATAGTGACTGATAAATCAGGGCCTTCAATAAAACTTCTAGGCCCTATGGCTTAACTCAGTTCTGTAACAAGAATAAAAAATTAAGTGTAAAATTTAGATTTAAATGACTGTCAATAATTGAAATTGTGTATTTGTTGCCTCTTCTTTATTTAATTTTCTATTTTGTTCCAAGAATGTTATGATATCTGTATGCTTTGAATTACATAAGTCATGGAAATATCAAAGTATAACACACTTCTTTCTGCAGAGCATGGTCACTCTTCTATCAGTACAAATCATACTCTGCTTTCTGCATTCCAGCGTCAAATCCTGAGTACTTTATGAATTTCACTGAATATGACTTGTGCAAAGCTCCATAATAGAGATGTAAACTTGACAAAATTTTAAGAACACTAACCATAATAACATTATCTTGTTGTACTTGCAAAAAGCTTAAATGAAGAATAGATACAAAATTCTTTATGTATGAAGTTTTTTGCCTGATGATGATTGGCTAGATCACCAGGTCAATCTGGTAGACAGGTACCAGATAATAACCTAAATTGTCTATCTGGTTCATGGAGATACATACCATAATTATGAACTAACTTGTGTGTGTATATATCTATATCTATATCATCTATATCATCTATATCTATATCATCTATCTATATCTATATCTATCTAATCTATATCTTTTTATATCTATATCTAATCTATATCTATCCATATCTATATCTAATCTATATCTATCTATATCTATATCTATATCTATATCTATATCTATATCATCTATATCTATATCTATATCTATATCTATCTC
>WBMY01012366.1:376959-395824 GCA_013397315.1 Donacobius atricapilla
TATCTATATCTATATCTATATCATCTATATATATCTATATCTATCTATATCTATCTATATCTACATCTATATCTATATATCACTAACTGACTTCACCTCCACAATTTGGAAAATAAGATCAAGTCAGACTGCTTAGTACATTTTAGGATGTTGAAATGAGAAGATCAGATTGTTTTCCCAGTCATGGCCTCTGTGCAGTGATGAGCAGACTGTAGTGTCCAGTAGTGTTATATTGGAATACAGATATTTGGTGGTAGAGCCAAATTTTTTTGTGCACCCCGAGAACATAGAGTACAGAGAGATGAAAAGCCCACTAGCAGATCCTTAACAGTGAATATTCAAGTGAGGAAAGCCTGAACGAAATCACATGAGGATTTTGAGGCCAGTAAATGTACATAAAGATGTGCTTCATCAACAAATGGGAAGAAAAAAAAAATTAAATATTTTTCATTACTTAAACATAATTATTTTTGCAGTGCAATAGGGCTTAGATCAGTTTATATAGAAAGCCAGTGTCATACATTCTTCATGTAATCAAAATCATAATTTCTGCCATGAGGATAAATGGATTTTTAGGAGCAATTTCACAGTAGCTGTGTATAACTTGTTTAGAAATTTTACTGAGTATCCTTATAGCTAGTTACTCTTTTATTCTTAGAATAAATTAAAATTCAACTTTCTGAATCACATTTAAAAATTAGAAGCTTCATACCATTCTATGAGGTTGCAGGTTCAACTGTTAGCTGCTTTATCAAAAATAATCACCCTAACTTATTTTATTTTAAATGCAATATGGCACATTCAATATATATATATTTTTAGATGGAAGAATAAAAGTGACTACAGGACACATGAGATCAGTTCTGCTTTCCTTATTCAGACAAAATTTGCATTGCTTTTCAAAGGACTGCGAAAGATAGAAAGTAAGTTTAGGCCAAGCAGCAATGTATTACAAAATCAGACACACCAGGAAAGTTAGACACATTTTTTTAGTCATTCCCAGGAGGAGGTCATATGACCATTTATCTCCAGTGACAAAACCCCCTTATGTGTTAGTTTATGTGATGGCCCTGATAACTATTTTGTCTGCATCATTCCTACTTTGGACTTCCCACCTAGATGCTTTATATTTTGTATATAAATCCCAGCTGAAATACCTATTATTATTTTATAAAGACAAACAGCAATTTTAAAAACCTTTTTTAAACAAATATATATTTGAAGAGCTTTTCCTATTGGCTCTTTCATATAATGTCATTAATCCTTTAATACATACTGAATTTCATGTGCTTAGTTCCAGCAGGCACAGAGATATCCATGAAAACCAATCCTAATATAGCTTCTCAAGGTGAATTTCCCAGTACCTTAATTAAAAATGTTATCCTAAGTGAATCTAATTCTATTGGTGCTTATAAAATTTCCTGCTTAGAGACCATTAGGTAATTCTGACATTTAAGCAACCAATGAGAAAGGCAGAGGAAAGAATGTGGATTTCTGTTGGTCCTTTTATCATAATGCTTCAGAACATGTATCTGCAAGTTTCTGCAGGATTTCACTTGCTGTTTTCTTAGGATATCTGTGTTGCTAGTGAGAGCTAATAGAAGCGTCTAATATTTTGTGTGTAGAATCCAGGCTAGGACCTGCTAATGTTTGTACTAGAAAAATTGAAGACATATGCACATTATAAGAAGCTTTAGCAGAGTGATTGCTAAAATCAAAATAGTATTTTTTAATTTCAATTTTATACCTAGAAAGCAGAGAAAACCTGTCACGAATTTCCAAGGTGGAAATTATTGATATTTAAATACATTAAAAGATTACACCTATTGAACCAAAAAAACTCTTACACTACTAAATTACTGTAAGAACTTCAAGTTTCTAATTTCAAATTAGAAGATGCAAGCAGGACAAGTGTTGTGATTTTTTCCAATAAGATTTTAAAGACATTTTTGGCTTGAGACCTGTGGAACCTCCACCAGCTCTTTTCCTGCAGTATCAGCAACATATCTGAACTTCGGAAAGGGAATTTTATTTATCCTCATTCTGTGGCACCAGTAAATGTTTACTGATATTTAGAAACTAGATTATATAATTTCTATTCATATTGCAAAACTCCAACAGTTCAACACTTTTCTAGAACTATATGTATGTGTATCAAAATGGCATCATATGGTCACAAATGTAAGACTTTTTTTCAGAACTTATGCAGAACTAAAGTACTCCAGTTTTTGTATCCTCAGTGCCATAGAAACATGTTTGACATAAAATGTTTTGTAATATAAGTTCTTCATCCCTCACCTGGTCTATCTCATAAAATAATATGCAAAAAGTTTCAAGCTCACCCATGAAAAACTTAGTTAGAACAATTGTAGTTAGTATCCTGTATTAATTAATGAACAACATTTCACACTGGTATCCAGAGGACATGTAGCTGAAATATACATAGTAGAACAGACAGAACATAGGAATTACATTAACTTTAGAGCAACAATTAATGCTTTCTTGTTGAAAGTAAAATAAAAAAATAACCTGTTAATATTATACATATGAAATCAAAACTTACAATGTTCTTCATATTTAAATTTCAGATATTCATCCCCCTTAGGATTAGAAGATCCAAAGGAAAAAAAAATTAATCACTTGAGGCAAAAGAGTTATTCCACTCTTTCAAAGATTCTCAGACTTCAAAAAGAGAAACGGGAGAGTAAAGAAGCCATTATACATGGAAAGCAGGAATTAAGTTCAGTAGTAAAAGTATTTTGGCCCTGCCAATTAAAACAACAGGTGGATAACCTAAAACCTCAGTAAGAAAACCAAAATTATTTTTAGATGGCAAAAAGGGGCAAAGATGATGAACAGAAAGTAGAAATATCTAGATATATAGAAAACACAAATCAAATCTCCTTGAAAATAATGTCTATTTCCTTGTATATTGTCTTCTTTTAATAGCTGCAACATTCCAGAGTTATAAATCATCTTTTCCTATTCATGAGATCTCTGGTCTGTTTAAAAGAATTCACTTGATGTGATGAAATTCATTGTTTCACAGGTAGTATTTAAGGGCTTCATAATTGTGAAATGTGTGAAATGAAATTCTAGTTCCTCTAAGGAGACTGGAAGAACTTAGTTCTGATGAGTTTAATTGGTGCAGACTTCAACTTTCTGAGTGTAGACCCTCCATTTAATTCCCTCTTTATCTGCTGGTATTTTTTGAAAAGGGTTCAATACAAATTTGTCCTTATCATAGGAACACGCACTGGTTGGTTCTAGGAACAGATGTCAGAGACGGAGTGTCACAGCAACTATCATGCAGAATGAAGTTCTTCTGCCTTTTCCTTGCCTTCATAAAAGGAAAATAAGTTCCTTTTGTAGAAGAGACTTGCTGTTGTTTTGCAGACATGTTCTATCCTTCTCAAGGTGAATGCTTTCCAAGCTTTCTGTAGATGTATTTGAAGGATATAGAACATTCTCATTAGAACCTAAAAAGTTTATCAGTTAGTCATAGGACTTATTGTCTTGTCTCAAAGGGACAAATGCAGAACTCATTTTAAAAGAGCTCTAAAATGTTTCTTGTTTTTTGCATGGTTTTTCAAGACTGGAATTTAAAAATGGAATACTCATATATAGCCAGGTTTGCACAGACGAACATGATAGGATGTTCTGGTTTAGGGCAAATTTGGGAGGAAACTTCCAAAGGGGTCCCTCTAGAAAGCAAATTCAAGTGGCCCCTCGCCCAAATGGTTCAAGAAAAGTTTTCCGTTGAGAAAAGTCAAAAAAATGTTTCTTTAACAAGCAAAGTATTCACAAGCATAAAAAATGAATAATATGAAACAACAAAACCCCTCACTGTTTGAAGAGATGGCAAATTCAGGAAGTCCTTGCCGTGGGTGTAGCTCGGCTCGCTCAGTCTCTCATGAGTCCCTCCTGAGATGGAAGATGCCGAGGCTCAGCCCTGGTGGGGCACAGGTGTGAGCTCCCGCTGCTCTTCTGGGCCCTCAGTCCAGGGCAGGCTGATCAGCCCTAAGAAACAGAAAGGTCTGGGGAACTTCTCTGCCTCAGCAAGCTAAAAACTAACTAAAAGCAAAGGAGAGCTCTCTCACCATCTGTGCTGCAGATAGCACATTCCATGAGAAGGAATGCGGGGAAACAAGTGCAGTCTCTGAAAACAAACTCCATGCTCCTTCTCCCTGCTTTGCTCTCAGAATCAGCCACAAAGGTGCAGAACTTAATATCCAGCATAAACAGAACAGCTGGGGATACAAGCATCATAAAGTCACCCTAGGATATAGGGTTATTCTGTATAAAAACAATTATCAGAATTAAACTCTGATATAGAACAAATTTTCTGAATCAGGCCCCACTACTGCTGATTATTTGTGTTAGGTAATGTAACATATAGCAGCATTTTACAGGTCTGATAGCTCATTATTAGAGTTAATTGAATACAAAATGCTTTTTGTCAAGTTTGGAGTCAAGTGTTTGCAATGTGGCAAAACTAAAAACACTACACCTTTATTATACTGGCCTTAGGAGATGGGTGTTTGTAATGCTGTTGTAAATATATGATGTTATAATCAGCATAATTACCAGGAGAATCAATGCAAATGGAAGCTGTTTATAGAGCCATCAAAAGAACATAGCACAACTGTTACATTAATTAGTATAATTATTTCTAGAGTAGGAGGAGTAATAAACTTGTGCACCTTTTTCCATCCTCCAGTCTCAAATAACAAGCTGAAAACAGCTACTTGAGATTTCTACACAATACCATTTTTTTATTCATGGGTTTACAAAGAAAATGGAAAAAATTGTTGGCACTTTTCAAAACATATGAGTACTATACACTAATAATATACACTATGTATATTAAAATGTCTTCAATACATATTCTATATATTATTTCTATTTTTTATATATGTCTAAGTAATATCTGGAAAACACTTTCATATCTCACAGGCACTACCTACTTGTAAGGGCAATAGGCAGCTACATTAAAAAAAGTTATAGAATGGTTTAGTTTGGGTGGGAACTGAAAGAGCATATAGTTCCCAGCCCTTATGCCTTGGACAGTAACACCTTTCACTGGACCAGGCTGCTACACAACCTTTTAAAAAAATACCCCTTCAGGTACTGGCAAGCTTCTTTAAGCTCTCACAGGAACTGTTTCTATGGTCTAGACATCTTTCACACCAAAGTGAAAATTGTAATTAAAATCTGGCGCTCCTAGGAAATCCATGGTATGAAATTTTGTGGATCATATTTTTCCAGTTAGAAACTAATGCTGTCTGCATTTACTTTTTTGCACCCTAGCAGATGTTTTAAACATGCCTCTCATTATTTTTGTGACACATATTCCCAAATCCTGTTTTCTTGGACAAGTAGATGAGGAGTAAGCTACCCAAAAGGCTGCAAATAAGACAACCATTCAGTTCCTCTTTTGATCCAATACATTTCAATTAACCTAACCCTTGCCCTAAGGTCCTCAGGTATCTGCCCTCAGCGCAGTCAATCCCTTACATCTGCTCAAACTCTTTTTTCCTCATTTAAACACTGAAGACCCTTCTTGTCATTGTTGCTGTTATTAATTAGACACCCATCTGTGATTTCTTAAATCTTTTACTAAACTTATTTTATTTGAACCAATGAAGCACAATTCTCCTTCTATTCAATTGGTTGTTTTTAATTGATCTAACTGAAGCAAGTTCCTAACCAGTTAGCTAATTTCTTCAATTAATGAAACCAGCTGTCTCACAGTCATGTTATTGATCATTTTCAGGCCTAAGCATCTGTTATTCCAGGCATTTTAATGGTCATTTCCAATTGCCTCAGATATCATTATACACAACGATTGCACTGTCTTTTAACTAATTTAATTAATCCCAGGCATTTTCACTTCTCTTATTACTCTAACACTCCAGCCTGTTATTCTTTAAAAAGAAATATTCTTCCATGGCTAGGAAATATAAAAGTACTGATTCCCATTTCTCATGTGTTTTTTTTTTTTTTTCATAACACATTGATGACCCAATGCCTAGAAAATCCTTTCCCTAGTAGGGAAGTACTGCACTTCAGTGTTAAACCAATGCTTCACTCTTTCTGCCTTCCAACCTTTCAGCTTTACTTATTACACTACAATATTTTTAGGATACACACTCTCCCGGTAATAAATTTTGAAAACAACAATTGTTCTTTGATTACTACTAGTGTCCAAAATATTCTGATGAATAATGTTCTACTAGCTGGAACATCCATGAATTTGGGAGACAAGAATACAGACTCCTTCTGCTCATGAAGCTCAATTATTCTGATCACTGGTCCATAAAAGAGGATAGAAAAAGTAAGTTTATATTTAATAACTTTCAGTAGTTTGAGACCAAGACTACCTAACTGTAAATCTCCTTTAGTCAGTGTTCGCTTAGCCACGAAATGAAAAAAAGAAAAAGGAACTGCTAGAGAAGATTAAGTTATTATGAATGCTTAACCTCACCTGCAAAGTCAAAAGGATAAAACAGAGGAATGGACCGCTGCATGAATCTGGTATCTTGCACAGAGGTATTTTTCAGGATAATTATATCAAGAGCATTGTGGGCCTGTGTCTTGATTTTTTTTTTTTTTTTTTTTGAATTAAGATTCAGGATTAATCAAGGATTAAAGTTGCCGCTACCTTTTAGAATAATGTAAACCCAAAATATTCTTGCAGCAGCCACTTGAGTATTGAAAGCAAATATTAAACTCAGACTCTACACATTACTTAAGAACACATGTCATTTTAATTACTTGAATAATCCTTGTAAACTGCATAGGACTGAAAAGGTAGGAGAAATAAACACATTTACTGACTACCATTTAAATCAGAGTCTGAGAGCATTGTCCCAAGAACATAGTGGAGTACTCAATAACCTTATTTAATCAGCCACTGGTTATCCAGAATTTGCAAAATAGATTGCTAGATTCTGGTAGCCAAGTATAATTATGTGGCTTTTTTGATGCTTATCAAATGTTTTAGATGATAGAGGATATAATAGAAGCAAAAATAGACTCAATTTGTCTCTCATTAAAACATATGGAACAAAGAATTAATTTTGCTGTATTTGTCGTAATGCTACTAGTGCTAGAAGAATTACATTGTTAATGCCTTATTTCTATCAAAGAAACACAGCAGATAGCTAAAGAATCAAAATAATTTTTGATATATATTTTGATATATCAAAATATATTTTCTTAAAAAAAAAAAGAGCAAAATTCTCTATGTAATAGCAACTGGGTAGTACTTAGTGCTGGAGACAGTGTATATGCTAGGTGATGTCTTTTTTCATCCTATTTAATCTTCTGACCACTGGGATAATCCAGCAGGGTGCTGAGTACCCTTTGGCATGTACTGAGTGCTCCAAGCATTATTCGAGTATAAATAGGTCCTTCCTTCCACAACATTTTGCAGATTTGAGCTTTTGCACTTGTGGACAACCCAAGGCACATCACTGACATTGTACTCTTCATTACAGCCTTTAAAGAATCATTGCAGACACTGCTCTCCTGCAAGACATATGATCAATGAACTCAACTTCAGGAACAACATCAAAGTACAATTTATTTATAGTAACTTTTCCACAAAACCAAGGATGCACTAGAGACATTTGGTAATGCATTCCTTCTCATAAGATGAAAGGGAAAAGAGGAAAAATAAGTGAAAATAATAACTGAGTTCAGTTTTGGAATCACCATTTTTCCTTCCTTACATTCTTCCTTTTATGGCTTCCCATTTATTTGAATATAAATTTTAACTCTGAAAAAATGCAAGGTCTTAAATACCTTTAAAAAAACCCCTGCCATTCTCTGAGCATATGCTAAAAAGTATGCGCCTGTGTATGAAAGCCAGCACCGTGATACTGAATCTCAAAGGTTAAACTAATACACTTTCAAATTAAATCAAAAATGGAAAGTGATAAGAAAAAAATGTTTAGTATTTTTCTTATAAACTGTAATTTCAAGTGAGAGGCGTCAAGGATCTAAGGATTTGTCAGAAAGCCTCTGCATAGAAGAAATTGTGAACACTTCAGCAAAACTCTGTTGTTCAATCACTTTTGTGAATGCCTCTTGCTGATGCTCTAATATGGGGTTGATTGCAATGCGATATCCCCTAAGTATAAGCTAATATTCTCCTTCCTGTTCCATAGTTGCGGTTGACTATATTAAAAAGCTGTTATTAATTAATTCTATTAGCATTCCTTGCTGCTAAAGAGGACTAACATGATCCTTTGAACTGAATATATCAGTAGCATGCAGGCTTCCATCTTACATTTCATGAGGTAAGACATTAAAATACAGATGAAGATTAAACCAGACTGATTTCATGCATTGATTAATATAGAATTATGCAATAATATTTAATGTAAATATGCAATAATGCTGAGTATCTATACTTTAAATTTCACAGGTATGTTCAATAAAGGGAAAAAACAACTGAATATTTTTCAGGTAAGTGTCATATGTGTGTAGTTAAAAAATATGCAAATATTTTAGTATTCAGTGTCACTATTTACAACATATATCCATTTCTCTTTCCCACGACATTGTGTCCTTCAGTGATTCCAAAGCCTAGTGAAGCAAAAGACTTTTGTCTTACAAATTTTAAATTTCTGGTGTATAGGTCACTCATTTTGAATGATGTTATTTTTTACTCTTTAAGTCACTTGTCTGCCATCCCAAATCAGCTGACAACATTGCCTTGGGTAGAAAGCTCTTTGGTATTCGATGATGTACAACAGCAAACACAACGGTGGATAGAAAACTTGTTGAAACCTTGTGGTTAACCTTTCCTGTTAACTATGATACTGTAAAGCCTTTATGGCCACAGGAATTGCACAGCTTTTGCTGACACTGAAACAGGCAATGGTTATTGCTGAAGGCATCTGACCTAACAAAACTTCTTTGGGAATAACAGAACAGCTAGGATCCTGAACAAAAGAATGTGTTTTCTTATTGCTTTATGGAGGATATTTTATCCAATAGCCTTAGCAGCCTGTGAGAATATTCTGTATATCCATTTTTTTTTTTCTTGCCCCAGTTTTGATATTGTCAAATACAAATAATTTCATTCCTCAGTATTTGAAAACATTTTGCATTGGATCCTATTCAAGAAATCTTACCAGAAAACTTACAACAAATGCTAAATTTTTCCCCAAAACAGGCTAAAAAATCAAAACACTAGTATTGTTTTCAATAAAGTGGTCTCATTACTGTGTAGAAGAATAATATTTTTTTTGTGTTCGTTACTAGTAGTTGAAGTTTCTGAGTATTACAAAAAGAGCCATGTATGCCAAAATTTAAAAAGGACTCTTTCTCTTCACAAAAGTCTCTAAAATTTACAAAACAGCTGACAAATAAAAAAGTTAATAAATGGTGACTTATAATTGCTGTGTAGTTCTCAAAAGGAATTGCACACACAATATAACAAAGCAATTGCATACTTACAAAAATAAAATTTTAATTAATATTTTTTAATAAATTCCATTATGCTATTTGTTAACTGGTTTGTGTTTCTAGTCACAAATTTTCCAATGTTTTTTTGCTGGATAATGTTCAGAGAATGAACTTAAAACTGTTAGAAATTGTTTTTAGAATCAAAATTCTGAATATCAAAAACATAGAATACATCGTATGGAATGGTATAATGGAAGAGGAACAAGGTATGTTGTTGATGTAGTCTGTGATACCGTATGAGAGTAATGTTTATTGTTTCACAAAACAAAAATATTAAGAAAGAAGAGAACAGTGTCAACTGATTTGTCTTGATTTCAGAGATATTTCCCAGATGGATGTGATGTTGATAAATTTTTAAACAACTAATAAAAATGTGTAAATTTTTATTTATTTTTTAAAAAATTCAAACAACTAGTAGTCTAGTGACTATTTATTTCAGACTATTTACCCAAACACATAGGAAAGCTCTTCATAGCAAGACAGTCACTAGTTTCTTATATCGACAGAGAACAAGACCATTAGTACATGCTACTGAGGTTTTGTTCTTTTTTGCTTCTCCCTTCTTTTTTTCATTTTTTTCTAGAAGTCAATAAATCATGTTGTCCTAGAAAACATATGGTTTTTCTTTATACCTCACCTCTTGTCTGCCTGACTGTAACATAAGCACATTTATACTCTGTTCTGGCAAAACTTGTAGAAATACTGCAAGCAGCTCTCATTCATTTTGAGGAAAAAAACCCATGGATGATGGTATAAAACGCCATTGTGAGATTTCCAAACCTGTTTCTTTCTGCCTGTTTTGATCTTTGATAACTTTTCATCCATCACTAAGATCACAGAAGATTATGGGAAAGAATTTTAGATCATTTTCAAACCAAAAAGGAAGTTTTGAAGAATGCTTTTTTTCTTTATTGGAAAATTGACACACAGGTTTTTTTCTTATTTTATGTCAATTCCAATTAATTATTTCTGAACAGCTCAATGGGAACTGCATTAGCAGATACATGTGTAGAGCAGTTGGTTATCTAAGTATCTTAGCTATTCACCTCATGGTCTGAGCAATTTCATGTTGTTTAAAGCTTTGAGTTACTACTATGAAGACTAATGTTAAATATGTGATTTTTCTGAAGAATTTATTCTTCACATAACACATATGAGGTGTTTTGATGAATTCTAGGAAGGGAATTCCCATAAGTTTTTGTCTTTTCAAGATGTTCTAACTAGATATGCTTATCCAAATTGTCATTACCATGTGTAAATTCTGATGGACATGGGATCTCTGCTATGGGTTTTAACCTTGTAAAGTTGTCATTGGATCTAGTAATGGCATACTTAGAATTTCTGGCACTAAATGTATTGCAGGCTGGAATTTTGGTCTACTCTCTTTACTTTTTAATAACTGATTGAAGCTTAGATGAATAAATCTAAGTACAACATAATGATAACTATATAATGATGATTTTTTAATTAAGTAGAAAACCTGTAAGCTAAACAACATGCATGAGTTGAACGTTAAAATTCAAGTAATATCTTAACCTGTTTCCTTAGGAAATTTAGAAATTAACTCTTCAAGTATTAGGACTGACAAAAGAAGTAGAGGGACCTCAGGGACCTAGTGCTAATCCTGTAACTTTGACAATGCTTACTGCCTTAAAAAAATGCCTAACTGTGGAAGTGTGTAAAGTGCACAATATTGGCGACATTTTAAATACTCAAGGTGGTAAAAGGTCCTGTATTTGCACAGCACTGACAGCACTGATTTTACAGTTTGCGTAATAGGAATCTCCTTTTTGTCTAAAACCAAATTGTGCTTTCGGTGTAGAAAGACATCCCATTAGGACAAAAGTTCAATTAGACATTTTCTGAAATTGCTTGATACAGGCTTCTTACATAACCATGTAAGGTGAGCATGGTCACTTGTTTTCTTGAAGTGAGTAGTTTATAGCATCAAAGATGTACAAGATATTAAGATATTAGTCTCTCATATTCACGTTACTGTCCAAAGCAGAGAAAAATAGGAAAACCCCCAAAAAACGAAAGCTCAAATAAATCTATTTCCTTTGTTTCAAAATTCAGTGCTTCTCATCCACTATTTCTATTAAAAAATGACAATTTTATGTACCAATTTTATGAAGATCTTCTACACTGACATGCTTCATCAGAAATTGTTCTGACTGTTGAAGTACCCGTGAAACAAACACAGCAGTACTTCTCTTCAGGGCTCTGACTTTGTTTGGCAATATATTTTTCGTTTTTTGGGGGGTTTCCCCCAACAATCTTTCTTCTACTTTGCAGTTTCTCTCTCTCTTTTCTAGTCAAACAAAAAATACAGAAATGCAATTAGCATTGCAATCTCCACTTTTTTTTTTTATTTGAGGTAAATAATATACTGAAGTTTATTAAAATTAAACGGCAGAATAGTCTTAAACATGTTTTGCATTACTGTTTAAAGCTTCTTTGCTCCTTTTAAGATTTATTAGTGTTTGGATTTTATTTACCATTAGAGTAATCTAGGTAGTGATGTCTGTCCTTATTCTCAGGCTATGATTAAGTTCTGCCAGTGATTACATAAAATTTTGAATGCGTTAAGAACTTGACCTTAATTTTGGAATTTCCATTTTCTGGAAATTTCAGTGTTTCCTTTACATTAAATAATAAACAAAATTTGTTTATCTTGACAGCATGGACTTCTGAAAATACTATTGAGATTCTGTAATACAACTGAATATTTTCATACATATCCTACACCAGCAAGCAGCGTTGCTTTCTTGAAATCTCTTCATACTCATTTGCCCTTGCCATGTTGCTTGTTTGAAGTAAATATATACAGCAAGAGCTAAAATAGTGAGCTGCGATACAACTCTCTATATTTTGTGACAGCTCAGGATTCAGCACTTCTTGTGTAGCTTGTCTGATCAGTTGTGCCTCACTGAGATCCAGACTGCTTATGATGTTTTGCTAATAATAACCCAGTTAGCAACATAATCTCATATGTCTGCACTACAGAACTGTTTGTGGCACAGTACAAAGATATCCTCAATGTTGGCAGGTGTATGGAATAAAAAGGCTAAATCCTAAGTAGTAGTCATTGTAAAGGCAAGAGGATGGAAGGCAAGAACATTCTAATTTTAACAATTAATATAGGAGTAGAATAATTCTGTAAAAAAGAAAAAAAAATGTTACTATATCTGTTTTTTTGTAGCTAAAAAGGGTTTCCAAACCTTTTTGAATCCAATTAAAATATTTTGCACTACACATATCTACATGTAATTTGAGAATGCTAATGTACTATATAGAAGAGAAATGTAAATAAAAGAAGACATGTTGTCTTCCAGTTCATTAGAAACTCTGTAGTGGAAAATCAATATTCACTAAACGGAGCACAGTAAAGGTAAAGGAAAAATCTGTCTCCAAGCACCTAGCTTAAAAATACTGAGTATGTTTCATTAGCAGCTGAAAACACAGTGTTGTATAAGTCAGCTAATATAGTAAAGTCTTATGAAATTTAGTAAAAGCTGATGTTCTTCTCCAGAGTTTTAAAAGCCACTAATAATTTTCATGATATAAAATTCCAGTGATTATGAGGGTACTACAGAAGAATTATCAGTATGTCTTTGGTATATAAATTGGAAGGAAGTAGAAATCAGCTCTTTGAACCAAGCTGATTCCACCATAAAAGTTTCATAATTTGGTTCCCAGACTCGGGACATGGTTTTATGCATGTCAAAATCTTCTCTGTAGATATACTAATCTGAAAGGCATCAGTGGCAAAAGTCCAGTTCATTCCACTGAATTAATGATTTTATCTTTAAAGTTCAGTCTAAAGTTAAATATCTTCAGGGACTTGCTTTGTTTTGTTTCGTTGTAAGTCAGACCACATTAAATTCGAGCTGGATGTCATAAAGCAGTGCCCTAAAGCTAAGCAGAAGATAGTGGCTGAATGAGGGAATTCCTGTGTGAGACTTTATTGTCTTGATACAGTAGAACAGAATACAACCAGAAAACTATTTTATTGACATAGGAAAACTGCAAACTATTTGTTCTGGGTTTTATGAAGTTTTTACAGTACAATCTTTTCATAAATTTCTTAAAATGTTTTGATTTATCTTCATAAATAAAAATGTAGAGTTATCTTTCAGAAATAAAGTAAGAAATTAGTTTTCATTCAATTACTGCTAGCAAACTATCACTTGCCATATTAATAGAATTATCTTCTTCAAATAATGCTAGATAATATGATTTAAATGATTACTATTTAAAAAAAACAACAGCAGATGCCATACAATATAATACAAGTCATAGCAAATGAATGAAACACTAAACCTTGAAGCCTAAATCTAGGATAAAATTGCATCATTGACAACCGGACATGAATGATCAGGACATACATTTTTGAGTCTGAGAAAGGAGAAATCTATGTATTGAAAAGTCAGTAGCTGCAAGCATTAACATTAAATGTTAAATTAAATTTAAATTAACTAATCCATCCAGAGTAGATTTAAAATCAAAGACCGATCAATTTCCAAGGGTTGCCCAATGTATGCATATATCAGCTAAAATATTAGATGTTTCAAATTCTGATTCTCATGGGAAGGTAAAACAGCCACTTGAAATAGCACTCAAGTCATATCTTTAGCCATCATATTGTTGAGTCAGCTGATTATCTGCCCTCCAAAGTAGACAAAGCAATACAGGTACCTCTAGATCTTGACTCATACTTTCCTAACCTACGTGTCTTTGGTAGGACAAATGATCTTTTGAAAATAGCTTCTTGAGGGACTGGAATATGCTACTCTAGTAGTTTCACGTTCACTTCTGTTTCTGTTTGCTAAATTTAGTGTAGTGGTCTAAATATTTTTCGGCTGTGAGATAGGATTGGGAGGAAGAAGGCAAAACAGGCCCAACCTAAAGATAAACAAACAGATTTATTAACACACACCAAAAGAAGGAAAAAAATGAGAATCAAAATGAAAACTTTCAAAGCACTCCCCTCCCCCCCACCAACGGTTCACTTTCCCACATACAACATAAAGAGACAAAACCTGTGATTTTCAGTCAGTTACACCATTTAAAAATAATCTTTCATCAGTTCTTTTAGGAAAGGAGTCTCTCTTAGAACTTCCACGGAATTCCCCACTGACAACATGGAACAGTTCTCCTGTGGGTCTCAGCTCTCCCAAAGAAAGCTGCCCAGGAACCTGTCTTTGTGAAGTCCCCCCCAATAGCAGCTTTCCCAACACTGCATATGGGCCATATCTGCTTATTAGGGGTACTGTTTAAGGATGCCTCTTCTAGTATAAAACAAAGATTCTCTTCTTCCATCTCCAAAATCATCTTCATCTCAAAAACTAGAGATCTCCTTTTCCTTAGGAGCAAAGAGCTTCATATCACTTTCAACTAGAGGTTTACATCCCCCCTAAAAGCATTCATGTGTTACAGGAAAAAACAGTCTGTTCTCCACAGTTTACTAGAGACGCCCAGCCAAATTAGGCCGCCCCTCCTCCTTTGTCCCAACAGTCTTTTCACTCTCTCTTCACTGACTGTCCATGCTGTGTCTCCTTACAGTTCAATCCCTTTGTCTGTTCTCACTCCGGGAAGGGCCTGTGCTCTGGAAATTCCATCTGCTGGCAGGGAGTTAAAAGAGTTAAAACTTTCCCAGGGCTGTGGACACGGGCTCTCTGCCGTGCGGCAGGCAGGATCCCGAAGCCCTGCCGGTGGGGAGGGCTCAGAATGGGCCGCCAGGATCTCAGTGGTTATGTGGAGTGATGGATGCCTGCCCGCTCCAGCCCTCGGGCTCATCCGAGGTGGCTCAAATCGGGGATGCTCCCAGGGGCCCGGGAAGCCGGGAGGGAACATCTCTCCCCGGCCCTGGCCAGCGAGCTGCCGGGGCGAGTTTAAAACTCGCTGGATGTTGGCAACCGGGGCGTTTCTTGCTCTCCTGCCCGGCTGCCAGCGGCCCCCACGNTGCCACTGCCCGGTGTTACCGCCTGCCAGGCAGGGGGAGAGAGGGCGGCCTCCCAAAGTCCTCCAGAACTGACCCAGAGGGGTACATCTGTATTTAATTGGCCCATCTGGCTGTCATTTTCAAAGATCACCAATTGGTTTTTACCGTCCGTGCTAAACCAACACACCTACCTTGCGGCATTAGGAGCAAAAAAAAAAGGTGTGAATTTAACAGCAAAGTCTAGGTGAGACGAATCATACCTCAAGAGTAATCATATTTTAAAAGGTGCATATTTTTACTTTTTAAAACTGATTCTAAACAAGATTTGATAATAACTGATTGCAGATTCCCAGTATGTCAAAAATAACTTTTCTTGTGATTTCAGGTTTCCACTGGGAATAGAGATCTATCCTGTATTTAAGCAGAAGCCTTTTGTAGTGATTACTATGGTCTCAAAAACAGTTAGTGGACAAACTTGACCGATTTTTGAGTTGTCAAGGATGTCATGGTTTAACCCCAGTTGACAACGAAGAAACACCCAGACATTAACTCATTCCCCCTGGTAGACCACAGTAGCTATTATGAAAAGAATTAACTCTATCCCAGCCAAAAACCAGCAAAAATGACAAGACCCTTAAGGGTTTTATAGAAAAAGTCGTGATTAATCCACATTTTGGTCCTATTTTTCACTTAGCAGAAACCACTGAGATCTGTCTAGCAGGTCCTTAGATATGAATCACAAATTCTAGGTAGTGGCATTTTCCTGTCATTGTAAGAATGATTACATTTTTAGAGTAATTAAAGGAATATGCCCTGTTTCTCCAGGAATATTAGTTCACAGTGCACTCTTTGTCCTTGTGTATATTTGAGGAACAGGTGACATATTTCAAATGTTGTTTATGTCTTAATTTTTGTCACCACAGATTGTCATATAAAATCAGGAAAGAAAAGTGAGAGCACAGCAATAACAAAAAGGTACTACAGTAATTCTATAGCAGCTGGTAGATTATAAAAGTATGTGATTCAATTATTTGCCTTTTCTGCTGATCTTTGGCAGCCATAAAATTATAAATATGGAAAAGCAAAACTGCAGATTTTTCTGTGGATCTTGGCACCCAAAGTAACAGAAAAATTGCTAAATGCGATGTTTGTAAGAGTATGCTTAGTTTAGAGGACAAAGAAAACATTTTTTTTTTCTTTAATGTAATCATTAAAAAGTTTAGAAAGTTATGAGAAGTGAGAAATTTTACAAATGGAATCAATAAAAGGAAATTTATAAAAATTATTCAGTAGCTGAACTACCTATTTTTTTTTTACTGCAAAATACAGAACAAACCCAGAAAATCTTCATGTTTGCCTAGTTATTCAGTTTCAGGTTTGGGGTTTGTTTGTTTGTTTGTTTGTTTGTTTGTTGTAGTTGTTTTTAGGAGTTTTTTTGAGATGTCCGTAACACATACTGAAAAAATAACTTTTAACATGGAAAAAGAAGAGAGACAGTAGAAGATTCCGCAACAGGAGGCAATATTGAATACAGAGCAAGTTTAGAAAGGGTTCATGTTTTCTCTTTCTTTACAGCGTCAGCATTGGAGGTTTATCCTTTAAGATAGGTAGCCAAATGAAGATAAATAGTGTTACTTCATTATTTATCCTTAGCATAAGCAATCTTCTTTTGTCAATTCTTTCTTCTCCATTTTTCCATCTATTCTCATTAGCTACTGGTCAATTGTTATTGGTTTCCTTTGCTCTTGACAGCGTTTCTTATTGCAAGTTTTCTGTTTCCTGCTGATTTTGATTCAGTTCTCACACTGAGAGATAACACTTATACTGGACACATGAGGCATGCCAAAAGCCTTCATTTGACACAGAAAACACATAAATACATATAAAAATGTATTTTTATAGTCCACTATCCTTCTTCACAGTGGTTCTTAAATGATTGGGACAAGAAAATAGGCCACAGAAATTTATCTTATATAGAGCTATATAATACCATTAAAACAAAATATTACTGATACATCAGATGAATTATCAAATAAAACAGAAATATGTAGTTTTAATCTCATTTCATTCGAAGTGCTAAACAATTTTCCATTCAATATGCAGTTAGTAAATATAAATATACAAATGGCTAAACTAGTACTACATTTTGGCTACTGCATCTAAGAAAAACTTAAAAACTCTATGATAAGGATCATGAAACAACTTTATCTTCTGAATACTGAATCCCATCTAATCTAGTTGTAGAAACTTCCTCTACAGTTGCTGGAGAGCAAAGAAGATGTACAAGGTAGTTTATACTCTAAATTAAATTCATGAAGTAGAGGCTATTATCTATTCTCTTTGTCTTCATTGCTTCTATAGGGAGTTTTAAGTTGGTGCCTTATAGTACACATATTCAGCAATATAAAATGCTGCGTGATACATAGTCTAGTCCTAACCTTGTTAGACATTGGTTTAGCACATCACACTGTTGCCATCTGCAAGGTAGATGCAATATGACTGTGTGTCATTTGCAAAGGAAATCTTTTGTGTGAGTTCTGCCAGTCTTATTTACGAGTAATTACCCTCACACCTAAAAAAATACCCAGCTTCTCCTTTTTAAAAATACATGGTGCTCTTGTGAAACAATTAGCTGTTAAGCACTTACATAACTGTGGTTGGCATTCACATATCAATCTGCAATGATTACATGGGTTCAGCACTTGGTCTTTTGAAGCATAGTGAAAGAAACCAGCTAAGATTGCCAGGATAATACAAAAGGTTGTGTAGGAGCTGCTGTACTTCTCTCCAGACACAAGGAAGGTTATTTTGTATGCTGATCTTTAAATAGAGAGATTGCACAATAGAAACAGTTAAACATTCATATGATGAGAAGAATTTCAGAATCTTTTTGAAATTACAATTGAAAATATCTTTCAACATGTCTTCATGTAGGCTTTCCTGGAACAAAGGTGTCTCCTTTACTTTCATAACACAATCAATAAATAATTCATTGAAGTTTAAAGCCACTAACTTTAGTATTCCTCCTGTCCGTTTCAACTTCCTGTATAATTTGATAACAAAATGAACCCCAGAGCTAAGATTCCTCATTGCAATACTTTTGCAACTTTCAGTCTGTGTGTATATATCATAATGTGAGTATGTGTATTGGTTTAGCATAAATGGTAGGAAAAACCAATTGTTAATCCATTTTGGAACTAACAGCTAAGCAGGCCAATCAGGTAAAAGGTGTACACCCCCTGGGACACCGCTTAAAAACAGGAATCTTGGGAGACCCGCCCTCTTTCCGGGACTCCGAGCCATGAGGTAACATCGCGGCCGGGCCGGGAGGGGGCCCGGGCCCCAGGGCCCCGGGAGGCCCCAGGAGTCCCCAGGAGGCCCCGGGAGTCCCCGGGAGCCGTGGCCGGGCCGAGGGGCCGGGATCAGGGCCAGCCCTCCGGA
>WBMY01012366.1:400510-441890 GCA_013397315.1 Donacobius atricapilla
TAATTCAGCTGTCTTTATAAATTGGACAAAATAGGAATTTTATGATCCTAAATGACAGAATCTGTTTATTTCAGTTTCCTCTAAATAAAATCTCATATAGCTCAGGACTGAGATAATAGGAGGGAGTAAAGAACAGAAAAGACCTTGAACTCTCCCATGGGAATATTGAAACCCATAGTGATTCTGAAATTGTAGAATAGCATCTTCAAGGCCCACAGATCAAATCTAAGTAGCAGAAAGGAAGTAAGGAAACGTAGGCAGAAACTTGTTTTAAAATACTGTTATTTAAGATTGGGTGTTAAATATATGTATTGAAAGTATGCTTCAAGAATCTCAGATTTTTCACTGATTTGGGTCTATAAATTGTAGATGAGTATATGTGTATCTCAATAAGAGTGCCTAAAATACAAACAGGATGTTTGTACAGTAAAACATAAATTCTGTACATGAATGTAGATGAAAAAAGAAGGCATTAGCAAGTCCGCATAAAGAGAAGGAAGTACTCAAAACTCTAGTTTTAAACAATTGAGACTGATATGTGATTTTCCAAAGCAGGCCAAGTTGGCTGGCAGCTTTATGTGTATCAAACTCATGTGTAATTGTCTAACGTGCAAAAATTTACCAATCTACTCATTGTAAAATGTAAAATATAAAAGATAGAATTTTATACATTGGTAAAAATAGAAATTATAGCTGCAGCTGGCTGAATTCCTGTTTTTAACTGGGTTTTTGTCAGAAAAATGCCAGTACTACAAATTGCATAAATAAAAGGGAATTTGATATCAAAGTGAGTTAGAGTCTACTGAAGTCAAGATCCTTGTGATAAAGTGGGTTTCTTGTCCTCTGTCAAAAGAAGAGAAAATATAAACTACATTCCTTTAGTGAAAGTACAGAAGAATCAAATTTTACATCTGGTGTTTCAGATGAAACCCAGCCAGAAAAAGATTTTGACTTGAGCTGAAAGAAGCAGTTTCCAGATGAGATTTTACTTTTTACTTCAGACAATTCCAACAATTCTGGAAAACAAAGAAAAGTTTGGAAATTAACTATTGTGTATAATTAATAGTAATAAAAATATTTAATATTAAGTGTGCATCCTAACAGCAGTTAGTGTTTCCTGAATTAAGTTTAGACAGGTAAAATAGAACCGTGGATTCAGATGCTCAATCACTGAGTTTTCCTTAGAAAGGAATGCTGCTCTGGCAGTTTATTTATGTCATCTTGAATTGCATCAGAACTTCAGCTATTTCAGATGCAACAGCAACAGGTTCGGTCCAGATTCCCAACGAGTTTTCAGAACGTTTTGTTGTGCAGATCTTGTTAGCAACTTTAACAAGATCAAATGTCAGCGGAAAAATAAAAAATACTTTGAAAGACACGTGGCTCTCCAGCTAAAATAATAAAAATACAAATATTAGGATGGAGAAGGAGGTTCTCCAGATATTGCAGTCTATGATGAAAACCATGGCAAAGCAGGGTGTCCTTCTGCAGCCTGTGGAGGTCCATGATGGACCAGATATCCACCTGTGGCCTATAGAGGTCCCCAGTGGAGCAGAAATCCAGCTGCAGCCTGTAGGACACCTCACACTAGAGCAGGTTGATGCCCAAAAGAGACTGTGACCCTGTGGGAAGCCCACACTGGAGCAGGCTCCTGCAGGACCTGTGGGTGCATGGAGAGAGGAGAACACAGTGAGCATGTTTTCTGGCAGGACTCACGAGCCTGCAGGAGACCCACACTGGAGCAGTTCGTGAGGAACTGGAGCCAGAGAAAGGGGCCTACACTGGAGAAGTCCATGGAGGATGGTTTCCTGTGAGAGGCGCCCATAGACAGTAACTGGTGAATGACCACAATGTCCTTATCTTGACCAATGAGTCTTTTGTTATATTTTCTCTCCCCTGTCAAGCTGTGGAAGGAAGTGATAGAGAGGCTTTGGTGAGCACCTGGCATCCACTCAAAGTCAACCCACTACATCCAGTAAGAGCATGGATGAGTGGTCCATAGCACAATAGGATTCACTAAAGAAATCATGGGCCTTTCTATGCTTGTTTGGAGTTTTTAAAATAGAATTTTCAGAGATATAAACCCAAACCAAAAAATTCTATTTTCTTTTTAGAGGTAACCCAAATAGTTAATGGTTTAACCTGTAGGACATATCAGTTTATTTCCACATTGAAATGAAATTTCTCTAGTTCTTTTTGTTGCAATTTCTGACTTTTAATGACTGATCTGGGCTATAACAACAACTTTTGGAAAACATGAACCAGCCAACTGCAACCCCATCAAATTCATAAATCACATCGCCTTGCCACTGCAAAGTCTGCTCTGCTGCTGCCGTAACCAGAGAGCATATAATTTCCAGTAAGTTGCAAGGAAATGGGTTTATGTAAAAGAAGCAAACTGTTGTTTTACTTGAAGAATTTATGTTTCAGCCTGTCTACCTTTCTTTCTGGCCACGCATAACCAGACCTACTGAGGTCAATGAATAATATGCCACTATTAAATATTTTGTTATATTTCTATGTTTTAGATGCTTCCAGAAGTAAATGGTGTAATTTTATGAGAATATATTTGCATCTCAACTGTGCAATTTTCAATTTACATTATAGGAGTACTTTGGAATTGTGCATGTGAATTCACTGCAAGGGTTGCATAATCTAAAACCAAATGAGCAGTTGGGTGAAAGGTTAGTATCTTGTGAGTTCAGTAAAGTACTGAAATACTGTAGAGTTGCTTTTTTATCAGTGGGAGATTCTGTCATTCAACTTGTATTTCTAACAGGAAACATAATTTTACAGCAAAAATATGACTTCTTTCTCCAAATACAATGGAAATGCTTATTCAAGCATGCTGTATAGGTACTCTCAGACAGTGTAAAGTCAGAGCTAACAATCCTTCAGACTGAAGAAGGTGTGACTAAAAGGAGCTTAAAAACAATTCAGCATAAATTGATTTTGAAATATTTTGAGGTAAATTTAAAAGAAGAGTGCAACATGGATGGAGATACTAAAATATAGTTATGTCCAAGGGCCTCACTAATGGTTGAAATGCTGAAGGTAGCCAATAAATTAATTATTAAACACATAAGGAAAGACGTCACAGACAAGTACAGCCTGGCCTAGCTCTAAACTACTTAGTCAGGGTGTTGACTAATACTGTGTTAGTATTCCCATTGGGATCAATGACAAATGGGGTAAAATAACTTTAGAAAAACTCCACGAAGAGCAGATACTCTTCAAAACTCAAACTAATTTATTTAGAAGTACCTAGGGTACTTCCGAACAACCTCAGTCTTGAAAAAAAATAATTTAAAAATAAACAAAATCTTCTGATTTCCTTATTCTGTTCATTTACAGTGGTTTTTTTTTTCTTTACTAGAATATTTTTCAGCTGTTTGAGATCACACTATGTCGTTAATTTTCTTCTAATTTTTCCATGTTTACTTTGAGACTGGGTATTATCTATATGTCTTCCTCACTTAAATGGTGCTACAAACTGCTACACAAATTTTGTGGCAGATTATTACACAATGAAAATATCATCTCTTTCAAGAGGCAGACTGAAGTATTTAGAAGCCAAAGTCTAAGTGCAGATAGCATGTAGAAAAGAGTCACTATTTGAAGAGATTCTTTGATAATGGTACCCCCTAGATTATGTCTGTACACGTGCTTGTGTTCGTACATTGTATAATGTAAGCCTAAACACATTGTATAATGTAAGCCTAAAAACTTTTAGAAGTGCAAAAATCAGCAGTTGCCAGAATAAAGATTTTCACCTCTGTTTGGGCTCATCTTTGGATATGGACACTGCCTTCAGTTATCCATGCTTGCCACACTTGCTCTATAAGTGTCTGATGTTCTCTGCAAATACAGCACAGTGTACGTATTCCAAATATGCAAAAGTCCCACCATGAGCGCTGTCTACCCAAGTCACATCTCTAGCTGAGGACAGGCTATGGCTGAACTATCCTGGCTTCCTGCCCATTTTTTGGAAAACTAATTTGGAAGGGATATTAGTGTAAAAATTCTAAAGATTTGGAAGACTTGTCTACAGATGAGATTGATAAGGTTTTAGTCTGTTTTTTTAACTGCTGTCATCTTCCAAGGAGCTTAGGCTAAGGCTGTGTTTTGAATATGAATATCTCAACAATAATAACAGATAAGTGAGCTTACCTAATAAAACCCCTAATACTCTCTTGTTAAAAGGCAGTTATGCATATCATGTCACCTGGATTTAGACACATTTCTGCTGTCCAAATTGAGCTTCTATTTATAGTCAATGGCAAAAATCCTGAGAACTCCTGTCATCAAAAAAGGTGTACCTTTTTGATGGAATATGCAAACTTATGTCTCTATGTCGCCAACTCAAGTCTTTAAAGTAAGAGTAATATCACAAACCTATGCGTATATTTGCAGTGGTCCCACAGATTGGTAGGTAACCCAAGTCCTTGTCTATGGGAGGTAATTGACCACAAGAGTACATATTATCTGCAGAAATCAAAAAAGAACTTGTTATGTCCCAGGGTCAGCACATGTATGAACTTAACCTAGATTTCTCCTGCATCTTGATTGATGGAACAGATGGTGAATATCTCAAGGGCAGAGGAATTAAGCTTTTACAGTCAAGAAAACCTACCCCTTTACCACCTGAAATGTGTCTTTCCTTTTGTTAATGTTGAAACAAATATTTTTTTCCCTGTTACATGATAAATTTAGGAGTGAAGAGGCTTCCAACAATTTATAGATGGACTGTTAAATGGTGCATTTGGGTACATAAGATCATTATATCTCTATACCCTTGTGGTCTCTTATCTCTCTTTCGTAGAATCATAGAATCATAGAACTCTTTGGTTTAGAAGGGACCCTGAAGTTCATTTAGTTCCAACCTGCCTGCCATGAACAGGGCACACCTTCCACTAGACCAGGTTGCTCAGAGTGCTGTCAAACCTCATACTAAACAATTTCAAAGATAGAGTAGCTTCTCTAGGCAACCTGTTCCCATGTATCACCATTGTTATTGTAAAAAATGTCTTCCTTACATTTTATCTATCTCCTTCAGAACAAATCCATTGTACCTTGTTCTATCACCATAGGTCCTTGTAAAAAGTCTTTCTCCTCCTTTTTTTATAATTCCCTTTATATATTGAAAGCTAACAAAATTCTCTCTATACAGCTTTCTCTTCTTCAAGATGAGCAATGCCAACTCTCTCAACCTTTCTTCACCGGACAGGTGCTCTAGCCCTCTGATCATTTTCTGGCTCATCTCTGAACTCATTACAACAGGTATATGGGGTTTTTTTTGACTGGAGACCACAGCTGGAAGCAGCATTCCAGCTAGGGTTTTATAAGAGTGGGGTAGAGGGGTAGAAGAGCACATAGAGGGGTGGACTAAAGTCCTGTTATCTGTTTATACAGGTTTTTATAGGGAAACAGGATAATTTTGGCAGAGGTCTCAGGTTACTGTGGCTTGTAGGTGCTACTGAAATACAAATAAATAACAACTGAGTTAACAACATTTTTATATTTTGTTCAAAATATTTCATCAACCCAGCTAGTGACACTCAAAGGAGTGCAACGGGTTTAAGGTATATTTATGCAAGAAATTAGTGATCTCATTAACATACTCACTGCAACCACGTTTTTCTGCAGCAGCTGTGTGATCAGACTCTTTAGTTATATAAATTGTAGCAGCAATAATAGGTAACTGCTGACAAAGAGAAAAGGACTCATAAAGAATGATGAACCACTGAGGTTATGCAAAAGTGGTTAGATGCTTAACAGGAAATATGGATGCTAAATGGGAAGTGAAGATATGTTTCTGACTCTTATCTGGTAAAACATCACAGGCAAATGTTAGATTTATAGCTTGAACTTCTCTGATTTTTTTTTTTAATTTTTTCTCTTGACTTGGCTATTTTTTCCCTCTCCTAGCATTAATGTGGATGTTATCATCTACATAACAAATGCATACATCCAAAGCCTGTAATAATAAAGTATATTTGTAAAAATACTTCAAAACAATACCAACAAAAATAAATAAATTTATATGGAAATTTTATCCTTAAACTAGCGTCAATTCCTGGCAGTCAAGTTTCTTTTTTAAAAGTGAAAATGTTTCAGCCTTCTCCTCTTGAGCTTTTAGTTCTGGCTGTCGTCAGAAGACATACTCAGGACAGGTACAGGGACATGACTTCTGCATTAAGGAAGGTTGATTTTGAAGTATGGCCGCTTTTTTACAAAGTCCAGCTGCTCCTCATTATGTGAGGACATTGTTTAGGTTAGATTATTGAGTCCTTCCCTATGATTATAAGGCAGAAGAAAACTCTCTACTGGCTGCTTCCCAAGATGATATTTTACTGTGCCAAAAAGTTGACACAAACCTTATGTGGTGGGATGAAGTGGAATCACGACTATCATCAGAGTTAATAGGAGCTTTACCATTTTCCTGACTAGACATAACATTTCATCAAGAGATTTGGGGGTAATTTTTTTTCCTCGATACATTCTTATTTTAAGCAACAATCTTTTTTTCTGCACTTTTTCCTGTGAGGCACACATTATATTACACTTAGTAGAACATTAATCACAAATAAAGTTAATGGCTACTTTAACATCAACAGGCTGGCTGAGCTCCTGTTGTGAAAAGAACCTGGGTGTGCTTGTGGGCAGCAGGATGAGCAGGAGCCAGTAGTGCCTTGGCAACAAAAGTGCCCAACAGTTCCTAAGCTAGCAGGACTTGTCAATAGGTCAAATTAGGAAATGTTACTCTGCCTTACTTGGAATTGATCAGGGTTTTTTTGTCTGAAGAAGTAAAAAAATGTAGAGACAGGGTAAATACCAGCCTTCTGATACCTACTAGTAGGTAGCCAAAGAGATAGAGCCAAGCTTTCTACTAAGGGATGAAAGAATGAGAGACAAGGGACACGAACTGAAACAGAAGAGGTTCTGAGAGCCTAGCCAGGGAAAAACAAAGCAAGAAAACTGAAACTAGACAAAATCACTGTCAGATTTAATAAGCTTTTGTATGTGTTGCCCAGAAAATCTGAGTTCTTTGAGTAACTCAAGGCTCTTCTAAAAAAGTTCTAAATCTCTTGTCTGAATTTAAAGTTGTCTCTGTTTTGAGAAGGAAGGTGGATTGGGTGACTTGTCAAGGCTCCTTCCAGTATGAATGATGCAGTGATGCTACAGTTTTTATGACTGTTCAGTAAGACCAATTTGACTCAGTAGCATGAAATGTCACATTGTACTGGTACTCTGAATGATTATCAAAATATAAGCTGAAGGAAATCAATGAAAGTTGTATGCGTTTATCTTCAGGAATAGCTGAGTCTAATAAAGCAGCATTTATCAATAAGCTCCAGGCAACATGGCATTTTTTAATGTAAATGTTTTATCTATTCTGTCACCTTTGCCTGGGATGTTTCAATTGAACTAGAACCGAGAATTTGATTTTCATTTCCTCTTTTTAAAAAGATTACCTATGGCTTCCTTCAAGTTTAAGATCATTTCTTATGGTCTATCTAGACGTAAGGCAACTCATTCTTGACATTATAGAAACTAAATTAAATTTTAGCTGTCAGTAGTCTTTGAAATGTCAGTTTTACCAATACCTCCATGTGTTTGTAGAATAAGTTTTTTGATTAATTTTTAATTTCAGAGTAAACCTATATCAATGCCAAATGCTTCTGTGATTTTGTACTTCTGTATGCTTATGGTGTTCAGATAAATACTTAGCATATGTACGTTGGAAGAATGAAATCCAGCCTTTTGTTCTTTTATGGACTCTGCATAAAGCAGAGTGAGACACACAAGTTTGCAAGCACAAAGGGCTGAGCTAATATCTAGACCCAGTACCTGAGGCCATGCTCTGCATTGTCACCTATCCCATCTGAACTGGGAGATAAATTGACATTGCTTGAAGTTCTTTCCCTAAGCCACACTGAGTCACATTACCCCACTTTTATGTCCCAGACCTCATCTACTTTGCTCTGAATTTTGGTCTCTGGATGACTTCTGGACCTGGGTCATCATTTGCCATATTTGCATCTGTCGATGGACCAGTTACCAATTTCTGCCACTGCCTGCTGTGCTTATATCCCATGGGACTGTGCTTCTTATAGGGACACAGGAAAAACTGGGTTTGAATTTTCCTCCTGGAGCTGCCAGTTTTTGCTTGCTTAAGTATCAAGTTTATATCCTGAGTAGTGTCTAAAAGTGCCATGAGGCCGGTTCTCAACAGTTATCACAGTGCAGATGACTCACAGCTAAACAAATAAAAATAGAACATATTTCTGGTATCAAGCGGTTTCTTCATTTTTTTCTATCAGAGACTGTGTCCAATATTTCTGACACTGAGTCATAAGTGAATGTCTAGGAAAAAGTGCAGGACAAGGCAAGCTACAATTTTTCTGACACAACTTTTTAAAATTTGTGTCTGAAGAGCTTGAGACAAAGGTTTCTCTGAATCTCCTCAATTAATTTGTACAATCAGTTTTTGAACCCATGTAAAATTTTCATGCTTACCATGTCTTGTTATAGTGAACTCTAGATTTCACCTTTTGCTTCCAGCCTGTCACAGAAAATATGATTTGGTTCTTGCCTACTTTTTGAGAAACTGGGAATAAGTAATTTCTCTTCCTCTCTGTGCAAATCAGACCTTGGCCTTGTTTGTCAAAAACAGGATATATCAAAGAATCTATGTGACTTCTATTTGCATGGAACTCACACCATAGCTGAAGTTATCCCATTTCCTTCTAGTCAAACCGAGCACAGTAATACCTTTCCATAATATTCCTTACTTTCAGAGATAAACTATCAAATATTTATATCTGTTATTAATTTATGTACTGGCATAATGATGTTTCATATTTTATTCTTTGTCTTGCTGTATTAGCTGCAAAATATTTGGGGTTTTTTGCTTACTTTTTTCTTTTTCTTTATTGGTACTGAACAGTCTTCAAAGAATTAGTATAATTTTCTCTTTTGGTTTTCCTAAAGAGGCAATATCTAGTTCAGAGTACTCATTCCTCATACACTGTACTTCTAATTTGTCAGCACTGAATGTCATCTGCATTAGAGGGATAATTATTAAGAAATCTTTTTACAGCTTCTCATCAAACTTTATAAACTTGTTATTCCCAACATTTGCTAGTCCATTTATGACTTTTGTAAATAAATATACTATTCTGTTCTATGAAATGCTTCTTGAGCCAAGTTTTATTATAGAGATTATTACAATTTTCTTTAAGATCAGTTTTTATCGAGGAAGGAAAATTAACAATGAGAACTGGTACAAAGCCAAATGGAGAATAAATGCAGTAGATGTATATTAGACTGTTTTGAGTTTCATGCACTAATGTAAGAGAAGTAAGAGATTAAAGTATTTAAAATTGTGATAAATGAGCTCATTCACATAAACACATATTTAAATATCTCTTACTACATGAAGTGCTAGCAATTATTGAGATGCTTTTCAAATACAGTATCCAAAGTGACTGTTAGTAAAAAACTTATCATCACATTCTGAATTTAAACAATTCCCACATACTCTAATAACTAGCAAGTATTTCCACAAGGGGACATTCAGTATCCTAGTTAAATAGAAGATACTGTTAAAAAATACCTTGAGAATATCTTAATCCTCAAGTGGTCCAATTAGTGTGGTAATTACACGATTAAAGAAAAAGAAAACAACTTAGTGAAAATAATCATAATAAATACATATCCCATTTAAGAAGTTTTGCGTTGCTTTATTTCCAAAGTAAACATAAGATAACATGAAAGCATGTAAGTGTAGGAAGAAATGTAGAGAAGTTAAATGTCATTTGCAAGTGTGGGAAGACAATCCTGTTGTGATACCAGAAGGAAGTGAAGATCAAGTTGGTTTGTACTTAGAGTTAAAAATAGCTTCAGAGAATCACAGAATTATAGAATTACAGAAAGGCTCAGTTTGAAAGAGACCTTAAAGATCATTTAGTTCCAATTCCCCAGCCATGGCCAGGGATGCCGCCCACTAAATCCGGTTGCTCAGGGCCTCATCCAGCCTGTCCTTGAACACTTGCATGGATCGGCCTTGCACAAGTTCTCTGGGCAATCTGTTTCTATTCCTCATTACCCTGTGAGTAATTCATCTGCCCTAACATATAATCCAAGCCTCTTTTAGTTTAAGACCGTTGCCCCTTGTGCTGCCACTATGCCCATGTAAAAATCACTCCTTTTTCTTAAGAGCCCACTTTAAATACTGGAAGACCACAAAAGGTCTCCCAGAGCTTTCTCTTCTCCAGGCTGAAGAAACCCAACTCTCTCATGATCACAGGACTGTTCCTGTGTTTTAACTGTTTGCAAGATACAACATCTTTGATTATCTCTTTCAAGTAATTTTTAGCCATCTTCCTCTAGACATTTCTTTCTTAGACAAGCCAAACAGACTAGTTGATAACATATATTTCTTACTTTTCTATCTTTGCAATTATGTGGGCTAAAAACAAATTTAACAAGAATGTCAATAACAACTTTATCGATGAGTAGCATCTGGCGTTTTTATAAGTTCAGAATAATATCACTTCTTTTTGGAGTTAACATATAATGCAGAACTGATGCATCATTATGATCCCTGCACTTCTTTGCAATTTGCAACTGCTTTATCTTTTCAAATGACAACTAGGGAAAAAAAAAGCAGAATTTTTCTTTTTTCTTTTTTTTCAAGAGATGATGCCAAACCCTTCCAAAATAGATTGTGCAGCAGTTTGATTGTTCTTGCTTCTTTTAAGCTTATTTTGATTATGAAACACATTGTGACATGCTGGTAGCCTTTGCTGATAGTATCAATCCTTATTCTCAGGAGGCATACAAAGAGCAACTTTTGGATTTTCAGGTCTCAATATGATGGAAATCTACTTTCAGCTTCCAAAGGCAGAACTGTTTGTGCAAAAGCTCTTTTAACTCCTTTAATGAGTGATGTCAAAAATGAAAGGATATTCATGGTGTTCACTTCTGATGAAGGTTCAAAATCCCTGACACTGGAGTTGTTTCAAAACAACTTCAGAAAACAGACAGTAAGACTTCTGTCGAAGGGAACATATCATAGACCAATTTAAAAATAAGAGTGAAAAGAAATCACCTGAGTTTGCTTGTAAAGAAAAGCATATTAGAGATATTTATACTCTTTTTTATCTACGTAATATATTTTTATTAAAGTTCACACTTGATTAAAATTACAGTGTTAGGTTTGCACATTTAAGCGATAACTTTTGGCAGTATGAAAAACATTTGGGCTGATATAAGAATATAAACATTTACAGGCTCATGAACAGTACCTTCTGGGAATAAAAACCAAGAACACATACATCTGATGGAGAATAACAATATAAATAAACATTAAAATGTTAAATCAAATCAATAATTCAGTTTTAATAACTAAATCTGTTTTTTACTTGGAGACTGGTTATTTATTAGAGTAACTTATCTACAGTTGATCCCAGAGACAGTCCAACAATAAATATCATAACATAGACACTAAAAAAGTCTTTTAGAGAGGTAACTTTTGGTGTAGTTATAAAACTGAGAGAGGAAAAAAAAATAACTACAATTGAAGAATTCTTTTAAATTTCAAGACCTTCAGTTCCTGTCATGAATGAACATGTTGTTTCTTCTACAGAAGTAGATTCAAGAATTTCTGGAAAGCAAGAATCCTTTTCACCAGCTTTTGTAAACTTTGATTACTGGGCCCATTGTGATGCTAAACCCCATGGATTAATGCTGACTGTAAAAGCTGCATTGCCTATATGTGGATTTTGAAAGTAAAATCAGCAAAATAGATTTTTTACAACTTGTAAGTTTATGAGTCCATGAAGCTCTAATAGTGTTACAAATATGTAATCCCATGATATTCCATGTGAGTATACTCACTATTCACATACATTGATTTTATAATCCAGATAAACTATCTGTTTGCAAAGTGTAAAGTTTGTGCATTAGTGCTTGTCACATTGGTTTTTTTTCCTTTTTAGAGATTGAATGAACATTTTAAGCGTCCATTTCAGAGGGTAAACAAAATTGGAAAAATTCTTTACTCTTGTGTAAAGTTGAGAGTTCTCATGATCAACTCTTCAATCTTTAACTGTTTTCAATCATCATGTTTGAACATTCAGTAACAACTAAATCCCTTTAATAACAATAAATAAAGTTTAGTTTATAACTGGTATATAAATTTTTCTACCCCCTCCACAAGTCTATTTTAATAAATTTATGCTATTAAATTCCTAAATTGTATTTTTATCATTAATTCTTTGCAAACTTCTTCTGTAGCTCTTGCAAAGAACTTCAATAACATAGACTTTAGAGGTGTTTTAACAGCAAGACAGACATGTGCCAGCTATTATAATTTGCTGAAAAAAGTCTTATCTACAGATTTTTTCCTTTAGAACACAAAGACCTGGTTTTGTTGGAGTTATCTCTATATCCGGATTGAGTTGGTCAATATTTGGTTTAAAAAAATGGGGAAGAATCACAAAGGCTTTAACTTGGGTGTATTTAAAGTGAGACTTTTCAATTACTATTTTGAAAGGAATAGGTTTTACCATTTCTGTTGGGAGGTAATATTCTTTTTAATAAACATATGGAACATAAAATCTATTCTTTAATCCAAAATATTTCCAGTTAACCAGAAAAGTTACAACATAGTACAAACTGCTGCAAGAACAGTCATATGTGTACATTGGGTAGAATTTGTCCTCGTATAAACCCATACATTTTTGATCTGCCCTCTTTTTCAAAGCATAAATCACTGAAGAAAAATAATCTACATTTTCTTCTTGGAGCTAGTTCTGTTGCATTACATTTCCTATTCAGTCAATGTACCTTTCATATTCCTTTCAATAGGTCTCTCAAGTGAGTAGAAAATGTTGATATTATAACACCTGTGTTATACACTGAGCAAAGAATAAAATATTTCTGTGATTCCCAGCTGCCACTACAAAAGTGAAACTATGGAGGAAAATATACTTTGGCAACCTGCCTGTCTCAAAAAATTAATATATATGAAACATGCCAGGGAATCAGAAAAGAACAACTGAATAAATTATATCCTTCATAATTAAGATCTTAACATGTAGGTGATCTTCCAAAAAGAAAAAAAAAAAAAAAAAAGATAAAAAATGTTTTGTATCAGAACACTTAAAGATAACACAAGAAAGCTAAATAACAGCTCTTTTACGGTACCAAAGGGAGCTTTAAGCTTTGCAAAGCTCATTTTTCCACGTATAGGTCTATATGTCATTGCCTTTCACTCACAGTGTGCTTTATTCAGCTGTCCCTTCTGATGAACAGACATGCACAGAAGCTCTCTATTTGGTGATGATTCATCTGTGCCATCTCACACAGAATCTCAGTACCACTTTATTTCCTGTGAACAATTTGTCATGTTTGCTCTTAGGTGAACTGTGATTCATGGATGTCAGCGTCTCTTTTTCTTCTTTTTTCAGTTTATCACTCCGTTACTTGCACCTTTCAAAAGTGCAGCTATGGTACAGTTTGTTCAGGCAGAGCAGTTTACTGCAGGTATACATATATAAATATGGATCAAGAGTTTTACCACTTTTCAGAAGAAATAAATAAAATACAAGAAAGTAGAGAAAACTGGACTCAGGTTAATAAATTTTCTTTCCTGAAAATCAAAGTTTGTGAATATGTGATTAGTAGATGAGCTATGCTAAAGCTATTTGCTGGTGGAATTACTTAGGACTGAAACATCTATTGAATAAAAATTAGGCTTTTTATTCAATAAAATAAAATAATTTTTAAAGTCAGGAGCATATTACAACAAAAATGTATTATTAATCAGTAATGTCTGTTAGTCTAAATGCTTATGATTACTCTTGTTTATACAGCCAGAACAGAAAGGTGATATTCTGAAAAACTGATTGGAATAGAAGCCAATTAATTGTATTTATAAATTTCTTTGCACTCCCCAAGAGGCACTAATGGTCATTATTTATGTCTTCTTGGCATTCGATCTCAGATCTCTAGAAACCTGAGAGCCTTTTTCTCCAGGAGATTTGAGAGGAGGATAAGAATAAGATTCTGACTCTGGAAGAATTAAAAATCTTGTTAAATTGCCTCTTCTGAGTAAATTTTTCCAGATGAAAAGAGAGGTTGTGATGCAAATTGACTTTGCATTATATGGTCATTATCCAGTGTGATTGAGATCATGCCCTAAACAATGAAGGTCTGCCTCTCAACTGAGGTAGCAACTTTTGGACAGGCTATCAGGATAAAACCTAGTTGTTCTAATGCAATTACTGTGTACACATAAGTGCTCATAACATCCTCTCACTGCCCTTAATGAAACTATTAGTAGATACTGCAGAAGGTTTTCTTTGTGTAATATATATAGTTGACTTAATGGCAGAGAGAAATGATGCCATAGAAGCACAGTGAGCAGTTCTGTTCAGAATTACCTTCAATTGCAGCATTCCATTAGTAATTGCCTGCTTCCTAAGCTCTAGTTAGATCTTACCTCAAAAGTGTCTCCTTGAAATTCACTAAAAAAGATTTTTTTCTGACTGATTTTCATGTTTCTCCTAATGATTGGCCCCTGCAGGAAGTCTTTCTAGTATATTCTGAGGGAAGTTTTATTTTTTCCTTAATATATAGCCTAGAACATCCAGACATGAAGATAAAACAACAAGATTTTTCAAATATGTGTTGATTTGTACAGAGAAGAATTGAAGACTTGAAGCCATAACAAGGAGTGAAACAGGCTGCCTGATCATGTCACTTAAGCCTTCTAACTCTGAAGAAAATGTTAAATATTGAAAGTTTCCTACTTTCTTTTGCTGGCTATACTCACAACTCGTACTGCCTACACTTTTCTATTATATAGAAGATAAAAATGGAATGCATGTGCCTAACCCTTCATAATTAAAATGGGAATTGCTTCAATAACTAAAACAAAGTATTTCTCCCTTCATTCCAGGCATTAGAACAGTTGAATTGACTTTTTGTATAAATGGCCTAAAGCATCTCGTGGATTAAATAATATATATTACAAAGATGAGTAGGGTTGTAAGAATACTCTGACTATTCAATTAAAATACTCAGAAATCTTTTTAAAAATCATAATTACAGTAGGAGTTATGTCAGTTTTGCAAAGGAGAAACAGAACAAAAATACACAGAAACAGAACAAAGAAAACAGCACCACTGATAACAGCCTATGCATATTTTTTCTTTGTCATATTATGTGAAATGAAACATAAAAAGATGAAAAATTATGCTTAGGGCAGGACTAAGAGTCTATCTAGACTAAGAGAAGAGTTTATCTTCTCTTTTCTTTAGAAATGTGTACAAAAAATCATCACATTTACACTAGGTTGTCTAAATGGTAGCACTGAAGTTGAGTCTAAAATATTGAAATATTAAAATATCACTATATATTTTTGAAACTATTCAAATGATCTTTTTGACAGAGGATTCTGTATTTAGTGCTGCAACTTTCAGTTACTGTTGCTTGAACTCTCATATAATTTATTTTCAGGATTTAGAGAATCAAGTCATGTATAAACAGTGCTTGCACTTTCTTTTGCTTTTAATGCTGTTGTAATACATAATAACTCACAACTCATTAACACCTTCAGAAAAAAAAAAAACATTTTGCAGACTGCTTGGGACAGTTTTACACAAAATTTCAAACTCCAGAAAAGTCTGAGCTAAGTTCCCAAATGAATTTTAAAAGTAGGATCTTAGGAGAAGGCGATACTTACAAAACCAAATCTAAGCAAGAGATCATAAATGCTTTTTTATTCTGAAGTTTTGGTATTTCTTTTTTAACTTTGTTGCACCACAGATATTAAGCTTGGTTGCATGAATGTCTCAGCATTTCTGCATTTTCGGAATATACACAGACACTTTACCTGTACAGACAGATAGGAGAAATAACATGTAGAAAAGGTTGAATATTTTGATTTGGGCTGTGTTTTACTCCAAGTTATTAAGTACAGCATGATAAATGGGGAAGAGTGAAAGAGAAAAAACTGAAAGATAATTGTTGAGGCCCAATGACTTTTACATGCACAGTTAAAATTCCTAGGTGACAGTGTCATGATGTTTTCACAGCCGTTTGAAAACAGGTGATTTAACATTATTGTTTAAGAAAAAGATGGATCTGGTTATTGGCTATAAAATATAGTCACTTTAGTTGGGCTGATATGCAACTTTGTTATGTGAATTATCTCAGCATTTGGACAATTTCTTTCATTAAGAATTCACAGAATATCTGTAAGTTTTTGGAATCTCAGCCCGGTGAGGCTGTTGAAGAGCCATGAAGATTGATATAGTAAAGAACTTTGGAGTGCAGAAACCCTAATTGTCCATTGACATTTGAATTAACTGACAAAGGGACAGGGAGATTAATTATTTCACTACTACTGCTTCAAAGAGGTCCAGGTTCATGATGATCATGAGTGCAGAAACATGACTAATTCATACTCCTGTGACATTTGGCTTCATCTGATATCCAGGATTCAACCAACAGAAGTGCTTCAGGAGGCTGAATTTGGCACTAATGAGTTATATTCCCATGTGTATTATGTTAGAACAAGAAACAGAAGGACAACAGGCTTATGACCCAGATCCGTAAGAGTGTAAATATCTCCTCTTGCCCCAAACTCCTTCCCGTTTTCAAATAACTCATTTTGTGTTATTAATAAAATGAAATGTTTATGCCAAATGTTTAGGCAGATGTCTCCATCAAAAACAATATCTTGAGATCAATTAGGTGGATGAACATCCTGATCTTGTCTCTCCATCAAGAACAATATCTTGAGCTCAATTAGGTGGATGAACATCCTGATCTTGTCTCAAATTCAATTCTTCGACATGGCACTGCTATGCAACCCCTCTGTTTTATGGTACCAGCCTCTAGTAAACCCACAAGAAATGCTGAAATTTTCACTAAAGAATGATGCTGCTAAAGTAGCAAGGAAGTTTTATTTCTTATGCCAGTTCTATTGTTTCTGTTTTAGTAACTTCTGTGCAATCCAAGATGAATTGAACCCTTCTTTTTCTCCTTTCCTTCAGCTGTTTTCTTTTAAACCATAGTAATCCACTCTGTAAAGATCAGTTAATTTATTCTCATCCAAAGATAGAATGGACTTTTGATCCACAACAATTAATTTCAGTCTGGTTCCAAAGCTAAGTTTGTTTCTCACGAACTTGGTAGTTTGGAGAATCATAGAAATTAAGGCTAGATGATTAGCAACATGCTTCTTATTTTATCTTTCACACTGAATAAAATTAAATGACTCATTAAATACTTTGGACCCTGTCACTGCATAGCACTTAAACACCTCACACTTAAGAAGGCCAGAATGTCTGAGATAGTGAACTTAAAATCAAATGAATATTTATATTTTACAGAGTGGGATGATTATCCATCAGCTTCATTTATGTGTATGATGAAATGAATGTGCAAAATTATGCTGGGCAATTGATATCATAGAAGCATAGAATGATTTGGGTTGGAAGGGACCTTAAAAGTTATCTGGGTCCACCCCTCCTGACATAGCAGGGACACCTTCCACTAGACCAGGATACTCAGAGCCTTATCCAGCCTGACTTTGAACACTTTCAGAGATGGGGCATCCAAAACTTCTCTGGGCAACCAATGCCTCACCACACTCACAGCAAAGAATTTCTTTCTGATATCAAATCTCATTCTACTCTAAGTTTGAAGCCATTTCCCCGTGTCCTGTCTCTACATGCTCTTGCAGAAAGTTTTCTTGTAAGCTCTCTTCAGGTACTGGAAGGACGCAATTCGGTCACCCTGTAGCTTTCTCTTCTACAAGCTGAGCAATCCTATTCTCTTAGTCTGTCAGAAAGGTCCTCCATCCCACTAATCAACTTGGTGGCCTTCCTCTGGACTTGCTCCAACAGTTCAGTGTCCTTCCCCTGCTGGGGGCCCCAGAGATGGATACAGCTCTGGACTACATACATAAGTATATTAATATTAAATAAATCAATTATATTTTACTAAGATACCGTATTTCTAAACAGAATTTAGCCAAAGAAAATCTTCTTGTTTATTGAGGAAATACATGGCAAGATGAAGGTTGCCTCTCTTTTGATTAAAAGCAGATGTGATGTTTAGCTGGTTGAATATTAGAAAATAATATTTAACAGAAAAAATATATGGTACCCCAATGATCACACATAAATTTCCTAGACAAACTATAGCTGGGAATGGTACATTTAAAAATGGGCTAGTATATCTTTAACATTACAGTTTTAAAATAAATACTTAAATTGCAAAATTTAGTATTAAAAACATATAATATGTAATTTAAAAATTATGGTCCAGCCTTTTCTGGATTTTGATATCTATTCTATTCTTAGCTCTTCCATGTGACTTGCTACCACTTTAAAGTGATATGGACCTGCTGAATAGAATAGTTTTCTATTGAACACCAGTAAAATCACATAGTTGAGGTTTACCATCAACTGTCAAAGAGGGGATGTGTCAAGTTATTAGCATTCTGATACAGCACTTCTCTGGCAAACTGTCATGAGAACAATGAGGCAGAAAGTCTATTGTAAGGATAATTACAATAATGAAAATATTAAATAATACAGAAGTAATTGCCATCAATTATGATTCTTAAAATTAATTTATAATCTGTCTCATTCTTATTGAGCAGTGTAAAATATTTAAGGAGATGGAAAAAAAGAAAAAATCACAGCTATATTTTGTAGTATTTAGTTGGAGTGGCATGAAATTTCTAAACCAGTCACTCCCCCAAGCTGGCACCACAAGATTACTTTTATCAACCTTGTTGTTAATGTCTAATACAGGTATTTACACATATGATGTGTAAAAAGCCAGTGTGCAAGCAATGAAATAATTATATAGAGTAATAATATAATAATTATGGGAAAGTTAGAACACTTGAAAAATATTATTTCAATCTGAAAATACTTGCTGTAAATTTTAAATGAAAGTGTTGTTAATTTCCAGGACATAGTCCTGTGTTTCAGTTTTTCCAAAAAATTTTGCTTTGAATTCAACTTTCTGAATTAATTACTTCATGATTTTATTTTCTGCATAATAATATGTAATGAAGCTGGATAATAAAATCACCAAAACAGCAGAAATTGAAGCTGAACAAAATTAGAAAGGTTTTTTAATCCTACGTCCTTTGCAAATGTCGTGTCAACTATATCTGTGCCATTTCTGAGCAAACACCTGTACAACCTGTTCTGAGGAAGAGGATCCGAGGGAGTTGCCACAGCTTCCCAAGAAACAGATACAGTACTGCACAGCCCTCACTGCTGCACATCCCAACACAGACCTTCTCTTCTGTTAATGTCTGATCTGAAATGAGTTTTGAGAAAGGAATAAACTCCTCAAAAGATATGTTTTATATATATGAACACTGCTACTGTCTTTTCATTTCCTTAATCTAAATATACTTAAACCTTTCATCTTCCTTTCAGTGTTTGATTTTCCCAGACCTTTGAACAGCCTCCTACTCTCCCTGAGAAACGCTTTAGCTGAACCACTCCTTTGAACTTGCATTGCCCCACATTTGAAATGCCAAGGATTATCAGCTCTGAATGCAGTAAAATCACTGTTTTATACGCAACATTTCTACTTGTGGACCCAAGAAAAGTGTTTTCCAACTAATGCTGCAACCTGTTACTCTGGAAAATCCTATTCTCTGTTGATTTTGAATATCCTGTCTTATGTGGCTGCGACTAATGATATCAAGGGTAACAGGAGGAACATGTTGTGATTTAGATTTTAATTTTGCTTGCAATATATTTTTTTTTTAGTGGAAATATGCATCCAAATCAGTATTAATTTTTTTCCCAGGTATTTGTTAGGTGACATTACAGTTTCTTTAGCCTTTTAAAATAGTAAATCTATCTAGGTAAGGTATTTTAAGAAAATAAGTTTTTTCTTTAATTTCAAAGCATATGTACAATATAGCATATAAGTATAATTCAAAGAAGATAAATTTTAACAGTTTCTGTGGAATATTATTTTTTTATTAATATAGTGTCTTTTCAAAGTTGTAGTGAAGTAAGAAAAGAAATTTTATTTCATGTTTTGTGGAAAGTTTTTCTCATTCAAACAGTGGATGTATTTGCTGAAACCTTTAATGTTTCCTAGTACTATTTTAGCTATTTTAATTCAAACTAGAAAGAATTCTCTTCTGTACTCACTTCTTCCTCAGAATCAAAACTCCAAAGATTTAATACCAACATTTGATTGTGTCCCCCTTTAAAATGGTATAAAAGGTATAGTGCAATGAAGAAATGCTATCTTCATAAGATAAAGAGCTACACGATTCAAAAACTGTTTATTAAAATAAATAGCAAAAATGAAAAGAGAGCACCTGCAGAAAATATTTTGAGTTTCCCTTCACAGTGGCCAAGAAGTANGGCCTCCGAGCGGCGCCGCCCGGGCCTGGCCGCGCCCCGGCGCCTCGCTGCTCCCCACCCCGGCTACGAACTGGCCATCGCACACATCCGGAGGTGGAATCAACACGTGTAAGATGCGCAAGGAACTTTAGCGGTGCTTACCTAATAAAGTCCCACGTTTTCATTTATAAATGTCATACGGGCAGTGGCAGGTGAGGGGTCCAACCTAGAAAACAAAAGTGACAGTTTGAAAAGGAGGTTGAAAATGAGTCATCAGCGCTGCAGTTTGAGAGTTTGTCTTTGTTTGTTTTGATTTCATTTCATTACATTTCCTTTTTTTATGAGTGCCTTCCCTTGCTTGGTGAGCTATAAAAAAAGAGGACATATTTTGCCTGCTTATGCTCGGCTCACTCCAAGATGTTAACTGAGTCATCANCTGAATAGAATAGTTTTCTATTGAACACCAGTAAAATCACATAGTTGAGGTTTACCATCAACTGTCAAAGAGGGGATGTGTCAAGTTATTAGCATTCTGATACAGCACTTCTCTGGCAAACTGTCATGAGAACAATGAGGCAGAAAGTCTATTGTAAGGATAATTACAATAATGAAAATATTAAATAATACAGAAGTAATTGCCATCAATTATGATTCTTAAAATTAATTTATAATCTGTCTCATTCTTATTGAGCAGTGTAAAATATTTAAGGAGATGGAAAAAAAGAAAAAATCACAGCTATATTTTGTAGTATTTAGTTGGAGTGGCATGAAATTTCTAAACCAGTCACTCCCCCAAGCTGGCACCACAAGATTACTTTTATCAACCTTGTTGTTAATGTCTAATACAGGTATTTACACATATGATGTGTAAAAAGCCAGTGTGCAAGCAATGAAATAATTATATAGAGTAATAATATAATAATTATGGGAAAGTTAGAACACTTGAAAAATATTATTTCAATCTGAAAATACTTGCTGTAAATTTTAAATGAAAGTGTTGTTAATTTCCAGGACATAGTCCTGTGTTTCAGTTTTTCCAAAAAATTTTGCTTTGAATTCAACTTTCTGAATTAATTACTTCATGATTTTATTTTCTGCATAATAATATGTAATGAAGCTGGATAATAAAATCACCAAAACAGCAGAAATTGAAGCTGAACAAAATTAGAAAGGTTTTTTAATCCTACGTCCTTTGCAAATGTCGTGTCAACTATATCTGTGCCATTTCTGAGCAAACACCTGTACAACCTGTTCTGAGGAAGAGGATCCGAGGGAGTTGCCACAGCTTCCCAAGAAACAGATACAGTACTGCACAGCCCTCACTGCTGCACATCCCAACACAGACCTTCTCTTCTGTTAATGTCTGATCTGAAATGAGTTTTGAGAAAGGAATAAACTCCTCAAAAGATATGTTTTATATATATGAACACTGCTACTGTCTTTTCATTTCCTTAATCTAAATATACTTAAACCTTTCATCTTCCTTTCAGTGTTTGATTTTCCCAGACCTTTGAACAGCCTCCTACTCTCCCTGAGAAACGCTTTAGCTGAACCACTCCTTTGAACTTGCATTGCCCCACATTTGAAATGCCAAGGATTATCAGCTCTGAATGCAGTAAAATCACTGTTTTATACGCAACATTTCTACTTGTGGACCCAAGAAAAGTGTTTTCCAACTAATGCTGCAACCTGTTACTCTGGAAAATCCTATTCTCTGTTGATTTTGAATATCCTGTCTTATGTGGCTGCGACTAATGATATCAAGGGTAACAGGAGGAACATGTTGTGATTTAGATTTTAATTTTGCTTGCAATATATTTTTTTTTTAGTGGAAATATGCATCCAAATCAGTATTAATTTTTTTCCCAGGTATTTGTTAGGTGACATTACAGTTTCTTTAGCCTTTTAAAATAGTAAATCTATCTAGGTAAGGTATTTTAAGAAAATAAGTTTTTTCTTTAATTTCAAAGCATATGTACAATATAGCATATAAGTATAATTCAAAGAAGATAAATTTTAACAGTTTCTGTGGAATATTATTTTTTTATTAATATAGTGTCTTTTCAAAGTTGTAGTGAAGTAAGAAAAGAAATTTTATTTCATGTTTTGTGGAAAGTTTTTCTCATTCAAACAGTGGATGTATTTGCTGAAACCTTTAATGTTTCCTAGTACTATTTTAGCTATTTTAATTCAAACTAGAAAGAATTCTCTTCTGTACTCACTTCTTCCTCAGAATCAAAACTCCAAAGATTTAATACCAACATTTGATTGTGTCCCCCTTTAAAATGGTATAAAAGGTATAGTGCAATGAAGAAATGCTATCTTCATAAGATAAAGAGCTACACGATTCAAAAACTGTTTATTAAAATAAATAGCAAAAATGAAAAGAGAGCACCTGCAGAAAATATTTTGAGTTTCCCTTCACAGTGGCCAAGAAGTAAAATCATGGATAGAAAAGTTTAAAAGTGGAGATGCTGATTGGGACACTAACTTTCAAGAGCCATTTCACTGCAAAAGCCTCAAAGCTCATTAAGCCAAAATAGCAATTATTGTGTCAAAAAAGAAACCCTCTCTCATTTACATTTAAAGGACAGGGTTTATAGAATGACTCAGCTACCTCTCCATGCCAGACCCATCTATTTTAGCTCTTTGTTTACGACTGACTCACTCATATTCAAACACAGAATAGATCTCAGTTTTTAAATTAAACCATGCAGAGAGGGACAAGTGACTCCAAGTAGCTACTTTTACACCTGATGTTGTAAGCGGTGTCACAACAGAGCTTTTAGAAGCAGTGAGAGAGCGCTGTGCAGAAGAGGTGGTAGCAGTCTCCTTGGGGACTGCAGCTGACTGTCACCTGACTCATTGAAATTCCTCTGCAACGCCAGCTGCTGCTGGGCTGCTGTGGAGCCGATGGTCCCCTTCGCTCATCGCTCCAGCAGCTCCTGCGTGTGTCAGCCCGCGCCCGAGCGGAGCGGGCTGCCGGCACCCCGGGCCCGGTGCGGGCTGGCAGGGCTGGCAGGGGCAGCAGCGCGGGGCGGCCTCCGAGCNTACATTTCCTTTTTTTATGAGTGCCTTCCCTTGCTTGGTGAGCTATAAAAAAAGAGGACATATTTTGCCTGCTTATGCTCTGCTCACTCCAAGATGTTAACTGAGTCATCAATAAGCATTTATCTCAGCACTTCCCAAGCATTAACTTTTCACATTTGTCACAGAAAACAGGAAAGATTTTCTCATTTCAAAGCTGAGCTGAAGGTTATTCTTGAAAACGACCTTCTGTTTAAACATCAGCATTTCATGGAAACCAGTACTGAAAATTTTACTTTTTAAAATGCTATTTTAATTTCAATCATCTGTAAAGAATAGTTAATTGACAATTACATTAAACTATTTTGGGTTACAAATCTATAACTTCAGCAACTGTTAATACAAGTTGCAAACTGACTATGTCAATGTAAAATCAGCAGATGTCATTGAAAATAGTAGTGTTAATGTGTGTGTGTGTGTGTGTGTGTGTGTGTTTGAAACAGCAGTAATACTGGATAAATTAATGGGAAAGTAAAGATAAAAGAATTGGGACTTGCATAACTCAATATCTCAAACTGACCTACAGCATACATCCAAACTTCAGATACCAGGAGACCATATTCAGTATCTTCCTCTGCCGGAAGTAGGAAGATGAAAATTCTGTCCTCCATATGAATACCCTAACAACCAGATTTGGGGATACAGAGAGGAAATACACACTATTTAAACAAACACATTTAGGGATTCATTTGACCACAGAGATGAACTAGACATAAAATTATTTTCTATGATATTAGCTTAGGACATTATTTTAGAAATCATTAAACTCTTTCTTTGATGCTAAATACAGAGTGACATGTTCCTTGGGAAATGAACATTGCATATAGTGTTACTGAATACAGTATTGAAATATACATATTTGAAGTTGGAACAAAATTCAGATTATCTTTACAAAAATTAATATGGTTTAAAAACCTCTTTCAGTCTCTAATTTCCTTTTCTTTTTTCCATATATATTTTTCAGGTTGTTCTTTTTTTTTTTCCTTCAGCTATAAACTTGTTCCATCAGATTTTCAGTGACAAAGGTATAACTTTGCAGGCAGTCTATTTAATGTTTACTACCCTAATTATTAGCAAGAATTGAATTGTGTCACTGCAATTTAAGCTGTTTTTTACTTCCCATCTGCCATGAGAGATTATTCTATTACGTTTTGAAAGCATTTCCTGTTCTTGAAGTTGGAGCATCTTCAGGGTTGGAATTCATTTCTCTGTGTATTGCATAAAGCAAATCTTTCTTGCTTTCCTTCTTTCTTTCTTTCTTTCTTTCTTTCTTTCTTTTCTCTTTTTTTTTGTCCTTTCTCTCTCTTTCTCTCTTACTCTTTCTTTCCTCTATTTCTCTTTTTCTCTCATTTATTTCTTCTTTTTTTAAAATTTATTTTCCCTTTACATATACATCTGTGTGATGCTTTTTTTACTTCTCAACAGCATGATACTGTTGACTCATGAGCTAAAATATTTTCTGAAGAACTGTTAACCAAGCCAATCATTTCCTGTCCAGTGTTTATGCAGTCAACACTTCCTGGGGACATCTGTGAGCTGTGAACCCTGCTCTACGAACCACCTGCCAGTAAATTATATGTTGTAATGTTCAATAACAATGCCAAAGTTTTTAGAACTCTACATGGATTGTGGCATTTTTTTAACCTCTCCATATTAACCCTGAATTGATTTTTAGAAAGTGTCATTCTGGACCTAATATTTTGCGGTTTAAAAATATTTGCAAAAGTATAAGAAAGTGAGGCAAAATGAGATAAATGTCTTTCCTGTAGATATAAAACACACCCAGAAAAGTAATCATGTTTCAAGCTCTTACTTTTCTAATAGTCCAGTCTCCATCCTATAAAACACATGGTGGTTTTACAGATTCATGTGGACAGGGCTATTACAACACCAGTGTCCTTTCACTAGTAGGCTCTGGTGCGCTCTCCTGAAGTGAGTAACACAACTCAATGGCAAAATAGCTCCAGAACCTCCATTAAAATAGAGCTTTGTAAAATCCTGAGGGGAGGGGTTTCTGCATTTTATTTACCATGCAATCATCTTTGTTCTCTGAGAGAGTTCTAGTCAGTCCAGAATTTGGGACGGTACAATTGCTCGGTCACTCTCTGTACATGCAGTGAGAAAGAGCAGAATTTTCTGGCTTGTAATCAAGGATGTGGAACTGGATCCACTACCATGTGCCAGCTCCATGGCAGTAAACAGTTCTTTGCTAAAAGAACATCATAAGCAGGAAGAGGCTGATGGGTCTTCACAGTATTTTAGGGGGAATGCTGACCTGCATACCTTCTCTGTAGTCTGAGGATACCCACAGCAAACGCTCCAGGCTTTCATTGTTTCAACACGCTGCAGATCAGCTCTTTTTATGCTCACTCAAAACCCGGAGAGCATTTCTATTTTAATGATTTCTTTTCCTCAAGCCTCAGTTTTACGCCCAGAAGTTCTTGTGACAGCAGGGAGTGGTAGAATACAAGATGAACACTGGCAAAACCCTGCTATAGTTGCAACTGCACAAACACAGAAATACAGCCTATCTTTTTATCAAGATAGATGCAATTCAGGTTGTAACATGGTACCCAAACTGCATGAGCACAAGATAACAACAAATGCTTTGAGAATACAGGTGCAGATGAACCTGGGGTTCTGGGCATGTAGCTTCAAATCAGAAACAGTCAATATCTGATCACTAGAGGAAGGCAGTCTTGAAAGCTGGGCAGAGCTGGTTTGCAGAGTAATGAAGAGAACAAGAAACGTACATGCAGCAAATGTAAATTACCCCATATGCTGTCAAAACAAAGGTAATAACATAGAAGTTAAATGATGAGGGAACAGGTGATGCATCAAAAAAGGAGAGGAAATATAAATACCTCTAGCATTACCCCTGGTTTAAGATGCTATGCCTCATCAACACCACTACTTATCTGCAGCAATTCTTCTATTCTGTTTGCCAGACAAAGAACATTGTCTTTTTTCCCTACATGCACTCTATTTTTCTACCTAATTATATGTATTGTGATCTTTTACACTACAACTTGGTAAAGAAATCAAGAATTTTAAAAAGTTGATTGTAGGTTTTTTTCTCCAGTTTTTATACATGACAAGGTGACTAATAACATAGAACTGGATCAGATGGGTGATGCTCTATAGAGAGCTAGATCAGTTTATATTTCGATAGAATAATACTTCCCCTGTATTTTATATTGTTTACTGGAATGAAATCCTCTCTATAACTGATTCACTTCATTGATTTAATGAAACTAGAGGGATTTATTAAATACAACAGACAAGGAGAGAAGTAAAACTCAGGTATTGCAAAGATATAATCAACATATATCAATAAAAAAATATTCCTTATTCATTATTAAAAGAACCAACCTCTGTACATATGTTTGTTAAAGCTGTAAACTAGGAAAAAATTGTTGGATAATACAAATCTCTAAAAAACAAAGTTCATAATACTAAAGACAATTTCAAGGATTAATAAGTTCCTAGGAACAAGAAATAGATTTTGCTGCATGGATATTAATTTATGTTATTATCATGTCCACAAAATTCAATTGAGAGTAATAATAAAACTTGAAACCTGAAATCACTAATTTGATGAAACTCATTCTTTGTGAAATACTGTTTCTGCTCCTTATGAAATACTTGTGCAGTATTTTGTTACTGTACTTTACAGTCACTTACGCTGCCAGTGAGAAATCTGGCACATAATACTTCTCTGAACCCTCCTCTCCGGAATATACTGAATTAGAATCAGAGAATCATGCAAATTGAAAAATACCATTAAAATCATTGACACTACCAAGTGCATCACTAAACTGTAATACATAAGACAATATTTTGATACATTTGGTATTAGTATATTTTTAAGATGGGGAAGTGCTATTTGATAATGGCAGAGAATTTCTAGTAAAAATAAAATTTGTCTTCTGTCATAAATAATCTGTATACACATATATGCACACATGCCTCTGCAAAAGAGCAGACATATGCAAGACAGAGATCAACAATAATGAGAGACTTTGATTCCTCACCTCCTTTCTTTTCTACGGTTCTGCATTTCTTGGAAAACCAGATTAAGTGGAAAATGGTAATATTTCACACTAGCAAAGGCCATACAGTCTTGCAGGGGAATTAAGCACAAGTAAAAGGAAAGTACTGTTGAAATGTATTTCTCTGTATTGCAGAAAACAGCAATGCAAACATGTTGATGTTTCAAGCAACTGAGTGGTCATAGCATTCTTAAAGAATGCTTTAATCATTTGTACTAGCACAAGGTAATGCCTCCAGTATTTACTGGGATCAACCATGAAGCAACAGCAGAACTAAATTGTTCCTACCAAAATTATGAGAGAGATATTATACATTGTAATATTATACATTAATGTATATATTAAAAATACGAGATATTATACATCTTCTAGATGAGAAACTGGGAACAGATGATAATTTTTTGGACTGTGAAACACCCAAAAGAACTCACCAGTCTTTGAACCAGACCTGATCAGGATGGGAAATGAGCAAAACCCATACTTTAGTGAATCGATAATCTGATTTTTTAAATCCTTTTCTTTCTTTGATTCTTTTGAGAAGATTTGAACTCCAGCAAACACAGCCTGAGTGGCACCAGAGTTTCTGAGGAACTTGATAATTAAAACACATAAACCATTTTAAAGACTATTTTGGTTGCCAAATTAGCTTTAAAGCTCGGCTAAGTAAGAAGTGATTTTCTCAGTTGAGGAATATTGTTCATTAGAAATATACAGCTTACGTGCCAGACCTGCTTCTGGACTACAACCTGTGAAGTGTGACCACTTCCAACAGAGGCATGTCCACCATCCTTCTAAGTCTCTGCATGATTTGCCCTGCACTTAATGTTTCCCTCAAGTCATATTCTCATATCCGTGTGTCTGATGTGTCTGAGCTAACATATATTTAAAATTATTTATATTTAGATTGCATTATTTTTTTCACTTTTGATTTCTGTGTGAAGTAAACAAAGAACTGAGATAATAATGTATCAATTTGAGCTGGTGTGCTTCACAAAGTTATTCTTTATCTACCAATCTGCTATATATTTATTCTTATTATTGAGTCTGTTATTGTGGGATCATACAAGAAAATACCTAAATAAGAGCTAATTGAAAATTACTGTTACTTTGCATGTTTTCATTTTTTATAAGATTATTTATAAAAATGGACATGTTAAAATTCACCCAAAGAATTTTTAGATCTTAGTAATACAAGTATGTATAGTACTGTAATATGATCTATGAAAAATATGCTGTGTCCTTCTGAGGATCCTCAGCTGTTATCTCTTCAGAGAAACATACCTTGACCTTTAACAAGAGCCAAACTAAAACTGATAAAACCCCAGGAGTACATATTGGTTTTCAGCACAAATATTGTATTATTTGAGCCTGCCTATCCCAGTAATTCAATTACACTGTCAGAAAGAAAAGCTTTACAACTCCTGTTTCAGTCTTTCCACTTCAAGTTGTCCTGACTTTAGCATCATAACAACAGTAAGAGAAATGCTAATGACATGTATGTGACTATGGCTAGTCTTATTAAACTCTCACAATAAAATAAAATTTAATACAACTTGACTACTATTTAAAAAGGAATATTACAGAACAGAATAATTGTGCACTGCAGATAACAGGACAAGGCATAACGGGTAGAAATTGAAAGAGGGGAAATTCAGGCTGGATATTAGGAAGAAATTTTTCACTGTGAGGGTGATAAGACGCTGGAACAAGTTGCCCAGGGAGGTTATGAATGCCTCAACCCTAGAAGTGTTCAAGGCCAGTTAGGACAAGAACTTGAACAACCTGGTCAAGTGAGAGATGTCCCTTACCTTTGCGGGAAATGGGAGTAGATGGCTTTTAAGGTTCCTTCCAAAACCTTTACATTTAACCAGTATATGATTTTATAATACAGCTTTTGGCTTAGACACCCAAAGGTGCAGACAAAGCTAAACAATGTCTATAGGGAGCTGCCACTTACATGTCTGAAACTAGTTAAAACTGCATGAGGTGCCATCCATTGATTCCCATGTTTTCTGCCTTTGCTGTTAAAGTCTGTCCAGGTTTCCAGTTATTTTAGTATGTCTGGGAAAAAAAAAAAAAAAGACTATTATTGTACCATTTCTATATGTTCCTGTACCACTGCAGAGTTGGAAATTTGAAGATGACAATTTTCTTTTTCTTCTCACATTTTTCATCTTGCTTCCCTTCATCTTTATGAGGATACATATGTTCAATCTAATTTTTCTACCATGTTCTTTTTCTTTTGAATCAATGGTTTATTTTCCCCTTCAAGATGATCAATTTTTTCAGGCACTCTTGTCCCTGAAAAATAATTTGTTCCATGTCAGTTCTGCCTGTTTCCTCAGCCCTTTTTCTACCCTATTGTGCTTCCTTGTTTCTATTTCTCCTCAATTATTTTTTTTCCTTTTACATCACTCAGCGGCTTAACAGCCCTGGTTAATTAGCGCAATCAATACACTATTATTATTCACTATTACTCTCCCATAGGGCACCATCAACACAGTAGAAGTGTTATCCACCTTTTATTTTTCTGCTCCTTGTAACATCAGAAGGAATGGCTTCATAATATCTCCGTTCAGCTACTGTTAATCATATTTTGCAGGTTTGCTCTGTTTGAGGAGAAATTCTGTCAGTTTTTCATGAGGCGAAAAGGATTTTGTCTGAATCTTAGGACTTTAAGGACCTAGTTCAGACAGGAATTTTCTTGCTTTTAGATGATAAATTCCCTTTGTATCTAATGGGACTTGAGACCGCAGTCCTTGATACTCTTGCATCCATCTCTCTATACCAACTGTTCATATTCACACTGCACAGTCAAAAGCAGTCACCCAATGACTGAAATTCATAAAGTCCAGTCATTCAAAGAACAGAAAAATGCATCAGCAGGAATGCCAAACATTGATATCCATGTACATATATGAGTACAATAGGAGACAAACAGTAGCTGTTTAGAGGTAATTAACCAGTGACACTACAATACTGGCAAGATCAAAACCTATTAATTCTAATGAGGTTTCTGATTCCTTATCTAGAAACTTTCAAAGGCCTGATTGTCTATAGGGACATTAATAAAGTGAACTGTGTATGTGATGCTATGCTGTAAAGAGACAGTACAATGTGATTTCACAAATCAATTTTGTCCATTAAAATGTAAAAAGAATGAATTGAATGTTTCAGAGGATTACAGCTGCAAGTGACTACAATTCCAGTTTTGATAGAGATACACATTTACAGTCAGCAGGGGTCAGAGATCTCTTATTGCTGTCATATTATAATTTTTTTCCCTTCCATTTTCATTATTTAGCAGCACAGAAGGCTTGAAGACAGTGATACAATATGAGGAAAAGGGAAGGGTTTTTGGCTATTTAAAGACTAGCAACGAGAATTTACATACTATATAGCAATTCTGATGGAATGACAGAGGAAAAAATAAATGTTGCAGAAGTAAAAAGGGTTGTAAGGAAGCGCCAATAGGAAGCACAGATCTAGAAATGTATTGACTGTTACCACAGTTCAACAATAAGTTGTTTTCTTTTTAAGGGAAAAGCAGGGATTCCTTTTCCAGAATCACAGAGTATTTTATGTTACAGAGATGTCTAGAGATCTCCTAGTCTGACCTTTCCCTCACAGAAGCTCCAGTTAGATCAGGTTGCTCATGCACACGTACAGGTCATTTTTTAATTCAGTGACTGAGATGCCACAACTGTTCCAGTGTTTGACCATCCTTATTGAGAAAAACCTTTCGTTTTGTATTCAATCAGTATTTCTTTGCTCCAATTTTTATCCAGCGCCTCTCTTCCTGTCCCTGTGCACCTCAGAGCAGAGAGTCTGGCTCTGTCTTCTCTTCCCCCCTCAGTGGTTGCCTTATTTTCTTGAGGTTGAATAAACTCAGTTCTCTCATCCTTTCCTTCCAAGTTATGAACCTCCAACTATCTTGTTGGCTTTCCATTGGATTTGTTGCAATATGATAATGTATTTCTTGTGTGGGAGAGACCACAGCTGGACACAATACCCCAGATGGGGTCTCACAAGTGTTGAGCTTATGGAAAGGTTCACCAGCCTGGACCTACTGACAACAGCTTGGCTTCTTTGCTAGAAGAGTTGAATTCATTCAGTATGTGCATCAGCCCATTTTCCTTGGCACTGCTTTCTACCCAATTTCTACTATTCGTGTGGTAATTTCATCACAAATGCACTTGTCTCTGTAGAGCTTCATGACTTTTCTGCCAACCAGTTTCTCCAGTCTGGTGAAGCCATTCTGAACCTATAGCCTAGTGATCACTCTACCCAGTCAAGTTTGCAGTCTCACATTGAGAGAGCACTCCATCACATCACCCAAGTCATTAATGAAGACACTTTATCACAATAGTTAAAATATTTTAAAAAAAGCTTTTTTTTCACAGATAAAGAACAATGGAAAAGGAGAAGGGCCTTCATAACAAACAGAAGTTTCTCAGTATGGCAAATAATTCTGAAACAGTGTCTTTACTTGTCCATTTGTTTATATTGAGAAGTTGTTAAAAGTGTTCAGGCTGCACTGTTCTGATGTGCTATGAAAGATAAGAAATAATCAGTATTATTATTGTGTATAGTTGCTTTAATTTAGGTTATTTTTTTGTGTGTTGGGTTTTAACAAAATGTATGAAAAGAGACAAAAACTGATGAGGTTCCAGGTGACTTTCATCCTTACACATATGACCAGTGAAATACCAGTACTGTTTAGACTGTGACAGTAACATCATCCATCATCCTAATCTCCTTATATCATGTTCTAAAGAACATCTTACTGAGGAAAGGAAATGATTTTGTGATCATCAACTACTGTTTTTATCCAGTATTCCCAGAATTTTGTCTTCCTGCTTTCTGTTTGTGTATGAAGATCTGAAAGACACAGAAATGTGATTTATGTTAGACACCAGTTAATTCCACATTTTTTTATCTCAGTAAAAAAGCTATTACTTCTATCTAGTTAAATCAAGCATTCAGTTTCTCTGTGGACCAATGGTTTCAGCACAAAAAAAAGGAAAGAAAAAATGTCCTAGTGCAACTCATTCTTGTTAAAAATGAGTTTACATATTTTAAATTTAAGGTTAAATGGAATACTTAAGAAAAAAAAAAAAAGAATAATTACCATATAATCATTTCTTCCCTTTGCACTATTTTCTCACTAATAAGCAGATGCTCCGACCAAGAACTGTAGTTAGAGATTCAGAAGATTAGAGGGCACTGAATTTTCCCAATGCATTTTTGGAAAGCACTAGGTTCCCCTGCTCACTGGGACCTATGATTAAAGAGTCATATTTCCTAAGATGTCTGTATTCTGCTGTGCCATGAAAAGTGATAGCTGTGTGGGTTTTTTTCTGGTGATGTAAAAAAAACCAAAAATTTAAAAAATCTTATTGTCTGTGCTTTTTTTACAGTGTAGAGCATTTAATCAAGTAATTAATTGTAATATATCCTTGAGTTCACAGTGTTCTAAAATATTATAAAAATAGTAAATTAAAATAGTTGATAACTTCAGCTTCATATACCTATCTGTGTATGTATAAATATTTGCATTGGGACTGAAAGAATGAAAAAGCAAGACAGTAAAAATAATTATTTTTATTTAAGTATGTTTGACATGAGAATATTTTGCTGCATGGGCAAAATCCTAAATACACAACTTAAGCAAATACCCTAAGTTCAGCAAAAGAACAGAAATTATTAGAGTGTATTTTTTAAGTCCTTGTGTTACAGAAGCTCTAATTCAGTCCACCACTCGTCTATAAATCATGCTTCCTGAAGGACTAGAACTTCAAGATGTAATATAGCTGATTTGGCAGCAAAAATATATGAATAGGATAGTAAAAGCAATATCACGCAACTCTACTTCTGTTATGGGAAATATAACTAATGTGGAGAATCTACTTTGCACTTGACTTTTCTGAGTTTTCTTGATTTATTATTGGTAAACTGTAGTTGCAACTTTTTTTTTGTCTTTCTATAGATAGCAATAAAAGTTTAGAAAGACAGAAAAATGTTTTTTTCTCAGAAAAAACTTTTTTCCCCCTAAGAAAATCCGCTGAAAAATTATTTGATTTTAATAATACAAATTAAAATCACGTTTGTTAGCCCTACACTGTGAAGAATATACAGAGGGTGGTGACATGACCTTTAAGATTACCCATGTTCTGGTTCTGAATATAAACATGAATGCCACTTATTTATAAACACTTTATCTTAATACCAGGGTATCCCAGTGGACACTCTTACACAGAGATTTCAAGACTGAAAATAATAGAGTAAATAAATGCACTAATCCATGCAACACATCATGTTGTCTTTTCTGTAGCAATCAATGACTTTTGTGAATGTTTTTCAGGTGCAAGTGTTCACAGAAATTTAATTTCCTTCACTTTCTCACACAGCTTGCTAGCATTTAAAATACCTATTTATAAGGTATCACTGGCTATCTTTTCCCACATCTTGTAAGCTACTTTTGTGGCTAAATTTGTGTGACACTGAATAACTCAGACTTCAACCAAACAAAAAGAAGCTGAGCCATTAACTAAAAACAAACAAACAAATTAATAAATTAATAAAATGGAAGCTCTGAAAAATAAACAGAAGGAAAGAAAGAAATTAGACAAAAATGAAACAGAACCCCCAAAACTGAGAGCAAAATTATTTACTGTAAATACATATATATCAGTCTCATATTCACTTATTGCAGGTATAGTGAAGTTTTAAATAGTAATAAATCAAAGAGAGACCACTTATAAGTCAGAAGCAATTTTTGAGTAAAAACTCTTACTAGAGTTTTAGTTAGTGACATTTAGGAGATAATTAAAAAAATGTCAATTAGAAAAGTGCGTAGTCTTTCAAAAACTTATTATTAAAACATATCCTTCAATATAATATCTCTATAAAAAATTCCAGGAAATAGCTTCTTTGAAAAAGTAAAAAAGTGATAAAGTAATATTATTATTTTAACGGCATATTAATAGGCTGTTTAAAGGTTTTGTACTAATAAATTACCTTTCTACTGCAGTTTCAAGGAAAGGAGTTTCAAGCCAGTGTTAAATGAATATCTGCAGGTGATAAATCACATGGCACCAAGAAAGAGTTCTTTGCCTCTCAGGACGTGTGATAAGTGTTTCTATAGTGCAATACTTGTCTTTTTGCTTGTTCATACACAAATCTTTGATAATCTTGAGATGAACATGAGGAAATGATTGAGTCCATGCTTTCTAGACTTTGTTTACACAAACCTCTTGGCTGCCTGTGCGGCTGCTGGCCAGGGAGAGCACCGAGAGAGCACCTCAGCTTGTGTGCTGAGCTGGGGCTGCCCCTGGAGACCAACCCTCCTGGCTGAGCTCCCCGCAGCTGGAGGGCATCTCTGCTGCCCTCAAACACCTCTTCCAGGAGCTGGCACACCTGACAGTGTGCAGAGGCTTGCTGGCACCCAGAGCGCAGCAGAGGCTGCCACATGCCTGCTGCAGAAGATGCCAGCTGTTGGGAACAGGAGGGGAGTAAATCCCCCCTGGCTGAGTTTCATGCCCGAGGCAACCAACTTGTTGGTCTGAGACTAACACTTGTAAGATTTCACAGGTATGTAATTAAACTTGGTGGCAAGCTAAGGATCTATTTCCAGGTGAATATGTGGGGAAAATATTTAGTGATATGATTTTGAAAATGGAGACAACAGATTTTGGAAAATCCCCAGTCCCCTAGTTCACGGTGCCTGGGATGAGGCAGCTGAAAAATAAGGGTCCGTGGGAACTCAAGGATGGAGGATTTTGTGATCCTACTTGTGAGAAAAGGGTGTGAACAAGCCAAAAGCTAACAAGCAAAAAGAAGGACAAGAGAGCTAGTAAAAAACAGATGGGAAAGTCAACTTCAAAACTGATTTGTCTTGTTAGCAGGTCTCATGGAAATATCCCGTTTCTCTGTAAGTTTGATCTCAACAAATTCTGGCAGAATAAGGTTGCAGTAAAAGAGGTTCTAGTGGCTTTTCTAGTAAGCAAGACAAAAAATTGAAGACTGGAATTCGTGGAGTTGAACAGTGACTATACTTATTGTGCCATGAAGCCCCACGGTATGCTAGGCAAAATAGTTACCTGAATTCCTCTGACTCCCTGCAGTCTGTATGCTGCTTATGAGTGCCTTAAAAACCTGGATATTTGCGGCAGAAATTCTGAAAAAAATTCTGTCAATGCTTTTAAGTTATGTATTTTATTTAAAGAAAAGTAAGGTGCAAAAAAACATGCATAACTTGTTTAAATAAGGACAGAACACTACACTGCTCATTCTAGCATCTATCTCAGTTTACCTACTGGAGAGATAATGGAAAAGTAGTGTTTAAAAGTGTATATATTGATGTCTTTAAAAAACTTTAGCATGCTAGCAAGTGATGAGTGCCATAAAAAGTGCATAAGCAAATTCTTACTCTTTCTTCAAATCATAGCTTGGATACTAGTCAACAGAAAAATCCCTAGACTAAAAAACTTGGTATTAATAAAATGCAGCTTTCTATGATGTTAACTGAATGAGAGGCTAGGTTGGAAAATAAGTAGGAAAAAATGTGACCATATAAGAGAAGACTTATATCAAAGTGTAAGTACATAAAAATTATGCTGTTTTTACTGCCATATAAATTACATTTCATAACTTTTGAAAACATTTAGGGGTTGAACTAGATCTGTAAAGGTCCCTCCCAACCTATGTGGTCTATGATTCTATGACTGTGATAGCATTGCAATTTTGATTATATTGTTTCAGGTTCGGGCTTTTGTGTCTTGACAGATATTTGCATTTTTTTGGGGAGAACCTAGCACAGGCATGCTCATCATATACGCTGCTGGTAATACCCACCCATACAGATCCACAGGTCCCTTCTAATAATTTCTCATTTAATATTTTCAGTATTCTTTGCATTGTCACAGATTCATACTAGCTGTTTTGTTTAGAGTTCTTTATGAAGTACAGCAAAAGATTTCAAAAAATCTGTTTTGGGGCTAACCTGGATGTTGGTGAAAAAACAGATTTCACACACAAAATTGTCAAAGCAGCAGGGGATTTGAAAGTGCTTGAAAGGAAATATGGTAAACTAGCAAAGCAGTAACAAATATGAGATACCAGGCACAGCAGCATCTCAAATTCTATCCCCATTTGAGCTTAGATTACTGAATCTTGGGCCACCTACTATGCAGAACACTGAAATATCTTTGGAGAATGAATATCTTTCTGAACAGAGCATAATAATGATAGTACTCACTTTTTTACACATCATCCAAGAAATGTGAAATTTGGGTTTTTCAAATTATGCATGAATTGCATTCCAGAACAGTAATTACAGTATGATCTACAGTATCTAGATATAAATAAAGGAGAACAGGCTATCTGTACAGGTCCTGTATATGACGCTCTATAAAAAAGGAGTATAAGAGAACAAAAGGAAGTTCTGGATTCTAGGAACCTACTGTTCAAGCATACTTTGGCAACCTGACTTCAATTCTCAGGTCTTGCAATATTTAATACCTTGAACGTTTTTTGAAAATAGATATATTCAAAGATCACAGAATAATATCTTTATCCCAAAACTACAGTCGCAGCACCAAGGGATTAACCTTCTTCAGTGAAAGTGTTAGACAAGATCATTGTCTTAGGAAATCTAGTTTTGAATCCTTTCTGTGCCTAATTTTTTTCATCACTTTCTTTCTCAGAGGGAGCATTAAACCAAAGGCTGTTGTCCAACATGTCCAGATCTTTCATCCAGTCTGATGAAATCAACCACATCCCTTGTGCTTTGTGCTGAACATTTGGCCATGGCTTTTGCTAGGAAAGGACATAAAAGGCCTGATAAATTGCCCATACAAGGAATTATGATATGTTGAGATTAGAAAAGGCTTTGTCAATGTGGTTGCTGTTCAGACCAGGATTTTCAAAAGTCACAAACACATGACTAGAAAGCTCCCAGTTTGAAGAGGTAACATCTTAGTCAGTTTTAAGTGCTTTGACTATTAGGCAGCAATTCAAATGTGTTAATAAACATGACTTTTTTTTTCTAAATTATTGTTACAGTTGTATCCAATGAACTTTTCGTCAAAAATTTATGTTCCCAGAATATATTACAATGGTGGTTATGTTGATATATCTATATCTACCTTTATCTATGTCTAAATCTTTATCTTTTCTATCTCTAGCCACTGTAGAATCTGTTTCTCTCTATTTCAATTTTTTTGTCTCTATTTGTTTTTATTTACATGTAAGTGAGGAATTCATTCATTGAAAATGGTTTTGGATAGTCTCCCAAAATTGAATGAGTAGATATTCAAGGCTAAACAAGTCACCCTACAAATGTTTTACATTTAGAAGAATGAGAAAAGTACCTCCAGAGTTTGATTTTTTTGATACTGAAAAAAAAAAAGCATCTAAATTGGACTATATAAATTTTGCTTGACTTTTCCTAATATTATTATTCATCCAAGGCCTTTAAAGTGCCTCTAAAAACAAGTGACACACAGAGAGGCACACACAAATGTACATATCACTATACAAACATACTAGAGTTGGTTATGGCTGGCCTCTGAATTATTTTTCTTTCAGGGGGAAAATCACTATTACATTTATGTATATAATTATATATGGTCATAAATATATATAGATTGATATAAAGTCTATATATGCAATTGAACTTGTTTTTTGGTTGATTTTGTTTTGTTTGTATTTTAGCATGTATGTATATACACACAATACATAAAATAGTTGTCAAAACAATGAAAATAGTCTGAGGTACCTCAGCAGCATCTAATTCCAAATGTGACATTTAAGGGTAAAGTACATAGTAAGAGCATTCATTTGGTCTATAGACAGCCAAAATCTTACAGCTACGCTATTTCTTCAAACAATACTATGCTGTGCTCATTATGTATTGGACAGCATACAAAGTAAATTCCTATAGTTATATACATATAGCTTCTCCCCAGATTCATGCTGTAGAGTATCAGGGACTTCAGCTTCTTTTACCTAATATAAATTAGGTTAGAATCCTGACAATAGTTGAAGTGCAGTTGTGCTTTTCTTGGGTAAGTAAATATCTATTTCTAAAAATCAATATTCAGCGATAGAGGAAGTTTCATCTATTGGATAAAATGATTTCTAGATCCTTAACATGAAAAAGGCTGGTGACCACAGCCTCCTCAAAGTAGGCTATAATTTTGATTTTATTTGCTTAATCTTAACTCGGTATTGTGTGTATGTGTCAGAATCACAAAGTTCTACATAACTTTGAAAGTACCTTGTCCTCAAAGTAACAAAGTATAATATTGGCTTCAATTTTCTTCTATTTCATTTCTGCTTTTCCCATCCAGCAAGCTAGTCAAATAGACTCTGCTGCATGAGTAAAACAGATGACAGAGGAACACATCACACTCAGTGTCCTTGGGCATATTTTGTTGACTTCAAATAGTATCTAGCACTTCATGACAGAAAATCATTTCCATTTCAGAACTTTAAAAGCTGAAATAACAGAAAGATAGGTAGGTCTATAGCAGTTCACTAAATACACAGTAAGAAATCTTCAATATGTGTCCTTGTCATGCATCATTTAATATGATGAAAAAGTGAATTACAGTTAATAGTATATAACCTTTTTAATTTTAATGGCAAAAACCCCTCTTGTGTTCCCTCTCCTACTAAACTACACACTAACATGCTAACTAGGACTATTCACATTTTATTGGTCTGACAGAACAAGTACAAGAATCTGCCACAGCATATTGTTCTAAAACTAACAACTGATTAGTGAATGTGAGTCAGCACTCTTGTTAATATCAAAGACTTGTGTATGTTTGTCTGTTGAGAAAAAAGAAGCATGGAATTTTCATCCCTTTTTTTCTTTTCAATAAAGTTCTTACAATGTGAGTTGTTTTATTCCATCAAAGTTTGGAGTATAGCCTTTCCCATGTGACATATGAAGTATGCTGTAAATTGTTACAGACTGCTATGCTTGTAGCTGGTTTATGACAATTAAACAATTTTCAGCAATTATAAAAATACTTTTTCCTCTTGTTGTCCATTTTCAGAGACTTGAACTCATCTACATTCAGAAAGTGTCTGGAGCAAAGAAAGTCACTTCTGACACCCTACAAAGTCACTGAAGTGAACAGACTCTTTTAAGGTGTCATCTGATAGATGAGTGCGTTCAGATGACATCACATTAATTTAATTCTAAAGTGTTTTCTGTTCTTATTGACTATAAAGGAATTTCAGATGTCAGTTTCAGACACAGCAGCTGCATTTTAGGCTCTGAATTGGTCAGATTAATCCTGTTAAAAATGTCAGCTTTCCATCTGCAGGGTCAGTCAAAAGGAGCCAGTAAAAATGGAAGAAAGAAAAAACAGACACTCGCTGAAAACAGAGCTCATGGCACCTGCCTGGCATTCTCTGTTCTGCCTGCTGATGGAAACTCTGTGCAAAGCATAAGACATTTTAAAGTGTCTGTCCTATCACCAGCCAAGACATTCACCAATATTCATGTGACTTGATTTTAATGTTCTGAATCCTAATAGAGAGAACAGTTTAAAGCTTTGCCCTTTTTGACTAATGAACAATGAATTCTCAATGTCCCTTTTCTACATAAAGCTTAACTTATTATAGATTAGATTAGTGCCACATGTGTTTGCATGAAGGGAAAGTCAAATATCAATCAAAAGTCATTAATTCTCTAAGATATTGTTTCCAAAGAAATGTTAAGAAATATTGATCTTTTGGAGAACAATAAATAAATTTTGAGAAAAATAAGATAATATAATCAAATAAGCAATGAATTATGAAGTACTTTCTGAGCTGAAAAATATCTTTAAAGTCAAGTTTTCCAGACATTTGGACATTCAAATTAAGTATGTTTATGAAGTAAAATACTTAAGTTTACATATTTTACTTTGAAGCTACTCCTGCATATTCTTAAATATAAAATTAGCCATATGCTGACATGCTCTTTTGACGAGGTATAATTTATCTATTTGATATGTGGGTAGATTGGAAAAAATATACATGAAAACATCTAATACATGACCAAATTTTCTACAGGATCAAAATAAACCTCTCTTACAAAGTATCAGGTTTTTAATAAACTACAGCAATAAACATTAAGATATATTTGTATATTTATAGGTGACCATTGGACAACAGATTAAGAAGTTACTTCTTGGTGAAAATTTCATTTCTCTAACTACCATACCTAATCTACTGCAGTGTAAAATAAAATGGATAAAATATAAAATGAAATTATTCTGTGTGCAAAACAAACCATTTTTATTTCTGCTTTGAATATGTTAAGAATGAGTTGAAATTCTATTACTTTTCATGGAATAAATAGAGATTTAAAACAGAAGGAAACTATACAAACGAAGTATAAAGCAGACTGATTTTTAATACTTGGATAGCATTAGATAATTTTTAATGCATCAGAAAACATAAAAAACAGTGCTCCCTCAATGCATTCACCTCTCCTGCTAAGAACAGCAAACAGGGAATCATTTAGCCGTTGTGGATAATAAACAATAAAACCTTATCTCAATTGACAGGACAGTTTCTCTGTACAGAGCATAACATTACTTTTCCTGTGTTTTGAGCCTCTCATGTAATAATCTGTACACAGTTAGAATGGTGGAACTCTTCAACCTTAGCATATCAGCCTCAATATCTTAGTTGTAAATTGTTTCATTCTAGTATTAAAGAGACTGGATGTCAAAAAACCCCACTCAGATCTTTATTTCAAATGACATATAAATAGTCAAGTTTATGAGAAGAAAATCTAGTAAGAATAAAAAAAAAAAAAAA
>WBMY01012366.1:441903-514658 GCA_013397315.1 Donacobius atricapilla
AAAAAAAAAAAGTGAAAGATCACATTGTGGTTTATTTTCCCAACGTTCACATTTTTAACCTTCTGAATTCCTGTCATAATACATACATAGAAGCTTTGCAAAATGGCTCTTTCTGTCTCTAGTGGAACCAACAATACTTTGATTACTGCAGGTTTTGTTTCTTTATACTGAGGTTCTGTGTGGATCCTCAAAAGACTACTGTAGCTTTTCCTGTCTTTCAGTGTTGCCTCTGGGCATTACTCTGTCTCCTCTCAGTATTTAGACAATAGTTCTAGTAAAATTTCCTGTAATCTAGTCTTTTTCCTTTGTTTGTGTGACTTATATTCCTCTGACAAAAAGACTCAAACTAGTCAAAGGTTCAAAAGGATCTGGGCTTTTCAGTGTGATTTGGGGACATTTTATCTTGGTTTTTGTAGTTTCTGAGGGTTTTGGAGGAGAGGGGCAGTTTGTTTTCTTTGGGGTTTTTTCAACAAAAAAGTATATCATGATGTTGTTAAAAATGTTTTATTTACCAAGGGGGAGAGAGGGAAGGACAGACACCCAACCACTTTGAAAACAGAGAAGAAAATACTCACTATTATTACTGATGTTCTAAAAGCACTACTACTTTCCTTAAAAGCCCAGTGTGCTTATAGCATAAATGTGCATTTAGAGATCTCATTTCTAGAACCTGCAGAGACTTCTCACTCACTAGTAAAATGTTTTAAATTACATAGACAAACAGATAATTTATTTTCTAAAAGCCTTTGACAGTATCTTGAGGTCCATATAATAAATCTAATTTTATTTCTAGATGACTCTCTACCAAAGGTATAATGATATTTACACTATTGCAGGCCTTGGGACCCCTAGCTGTCTGACTTATTCATCTTAAGATCATTCCTGAAGCAGTTTTCAATTAATTTTATTTTATGAAGAATACCAAAAAAAATTAAATCTGTAATCAGAGTTCATTAGAAAATCACTCAGAGGTGGATTCTCCAGAGGTATGACCTACATATAGGTCATAACATATGGTAGAATGAGATGAGTTGCTGAAGCTGTGTCTACTGAAGCTGAAAAAAACAAGTAAAGAAGTGATGTCTATATATCTGTCAAGCCTACTCTTTCCTTCCAAAATAACCATGAAGGAAACGAGGGAATAATCATACAACAAATGGGATGTTGTATAATCATCTTCCACCTGGACCCCTAACACTGGGGATTTCCTTGATTAAGGAGGCAGCAGAGTCCCATAAGATTAATGTAACGTGCATCAGCTGACAGTCTTTGGTGCTGTACAGCTGTTCTGCATCAGATCTCCAGCACAAGCTGAGTTCACTTAATTAGTGGGTTCAGGCCCTATGTAAATGTAAACATGAAGGGATGTGATAGAGAAACATATACAGAGAAGGGGTTTGAGTGGTCTGTAGACTGCATCTAGACCCCAGAATAGCAGGAATAACTACAACTCTCTTAAGACAGGTTGTAACTGGGCTCAGCTCCAGAGGTCACATCCCCCATAGTTCCACCAAATACCCCCAGGGGTAGCTCTGTCAATCTCTGTCCCAGTGATATGTAGTTATAATTAATCTGTCCCTTTTGCTTGGACTCACTCACCAGCGATGGCAATAAATAAGATGAAATAAATTCATTGTAACAATTTTACCATGTTTGTTTGTTTCTCAGAGCTTGGCCCATGGGTTTTTAGTTGGGCACAGCTCAACAGTTACTGAAGTTTCACTGTTGGCTTATACCACCCTCACACTGGCTGACTGATTAGATCAAAGCTGACAAAATGGCCCAGATGACAAGGTAATAATGTATGCATTGAGGGCCATACAGACCAGTCCTTCAGACTGGAATGGCATTCTGGCTACACATAACCACTGGTAGAAGATAAAATTGTTTTGATGAGATTGGAGTTCTCTAACGCGGTGGAAGTTGATATGGAGGGGTATTCATCCTCCATCTGGTGGGAAGGCTTGGTATCCCAAGGTACATGAGGCTCCCACCTCTAAATTTGCCATGGGAAGAAACATCAGCCATGGTGAGGGAGAGGATGAGAGTAGCAAGGAAGAACAGGACACTCTCTGTTGCCTTCCTCCCCTGCCCCGGTGAGCAGCACAGATCTGGCATCAGAGGACACCAGCAGGGAAGGTCTTGGACAAAAGTCCATCATGTCCATGCTGTGGAAACCAGACATACCGAGTGGTAGGTCTAACCCATCATTTAAAAAGATGCCATGGGAGATTTTGTTTCAATCTGCAAAATGTGGGAAAACAATTAGAAAACATCAGACTGTCGTCTTTTACCCCTATGTAAAGGGGCTGCAAAAATGGCTCCCATTAGAGAATGGACTTGTGAGGTGTGCAGGAAAAGCTTTTAAAAAAACTGTTGTGGGACAACATAAAAAATTAGTGCAACCTGTTGTAATTAACTCCTTGTTTTGATAAGAGTTTTATCCCCTAAAATTCTTTTCCCATACTGAGTATAGAAAAAATGTTGGTCATTCACAAGAAGAACCAAATATAAGGGTATCATAAATGGTCGCATTTCAGTAGAACTGATTACACCACTTGGGATATGTGTGAGACAGTTCTGTATTATAATGAACATCAATAGCAAAAGGCTCTTTTTCACATACAGATCTTAAAATAGCATGATGTTCTTTTCTAAAGAAAAGTTGTCATAGTTTAGGAAGTGATTTTTCTCATTGAAAGACAGATTACAGACTATATGGTTCAGAAAATAAATAATATTACTTTCACAACATCATTAATAAATTATGAAACAAATCACTTGATAACTGTGAAAACTGAAAAGAAAAGTCATTATTAAAAATTTGCCTCAGCATACACTCTATGTTTTCTCCTTATTCCAACTATCTGCCAGTTATTTCTTTGAGAAATAGTTAGTTTAAAGGAACTGATTTAACAATAAAACTAGAATTAAAATCAAGAAAAGTTTATCTTCATGTCAGTTTTGGGTTAATGAGTAAATTTTCTTCACAGTGACTTGCATGGGGTTATGTTCTGGATTTAAACACCCTGAACACAGGGTTGATAATATAGAGACATTTTTGTTATTGCTGAGCAGGGCTTACGCAGAGACAAGGTCATTCCAACTTTTTGTGCAGCCGCAGTGGCACAGAAGTTGGGAGTGCCTGGGAAGCTGGGAGGAGACACAACTGTGACAGGTTATCCCAGCTGACCAAAGGGATATTCCAGACCATATGGCATCATGCTCAGTACATAAAGTTGGGAAAAAAGGAGAAAGGGGAGGGTATTTGGAGTGATGGCATTTTCCTTTCCAAGTCACTGTCATGCATGATGGAGCCCCACTCTCCTGGGGATGGCTGAACACCTGCCTGCCCATGGGAAGGAGTGAAAGAATTCCTTGTTTTGTAATGTTTGTGGGTGTGAACATTTGCTTTCCCTCTTAAATTGTCTATATGACAACCCAAAATTTTCAAGATTTTACTCTTCTAATTCTCTCCCCAGTCCCATTGGTGTGGGAATGAACAAACTGCTGCATGGGGCTTGGCTGTTGGATGGGATTGAACCATGACACTTCTTTGCTTGATGCTTAGGCTACATTTTGCAGTAATAGAGAACAGCCTCTGCTGTTATTAAATGTTTGTAAGGGTTTCACATGCCTGGGAAATGAAAACTAAATATTGATATTTTACATCACATTATTCATAGAGATGATATGTGGAAACTTTAAAATCTTTGTACCATCACATACTATGTTTTTATTTATCTTACAGGCACCCAGAGCTGGCTCAAATTTCAGTTCATAGTTCTTTGTCATATCAAGCTTAAGTAGATTGTAATACTACACTGCTAATGAAGATGTTGAATATGCATTGTGCACTTACATGTGTTTGTTTTCTTTTATTGTAGAGAGTGTGAACTAAAAAAATTCCTTCCCAAAAATCTTGCCTAACTATAGATCCTTGGTCTAAAATGTAAGGTTTCCTATTCTGAAGGTCCTGTGGGACAGATAAATCAGAAAACATATATGTCTGACTAACTGTAATTTAACAGTCTTAAGAACAGTTAGAATGAAGTTTATTCAAAACAGTCAAGTTGCTGGCTCTAAAAGGAACATTTTATTCATGAAAAAGTTTAACAAATGATGGTTTAAAGACTGTGCTGGTAGATTCTTCGGTGCTTGAATACAGAGACAGATATGTACTCAAGTTAACAGGTGTCAGATTCATTTGTACAGGGATGTTTTACATGCATTCCAATGACTCTGCCTGAATTTCCATTTACAATCTTTCTCTTGTGTTGAAGTGGAAATTGAGGCATCCAGAGACAAATTTATTTATAGCTATTTTCTTCTAGCAATCTAAAATCCAGACAATACATTCTCAGTTAACAAGTAGCCCAGTTTCTACTGAAGAATCCGAGCTTGATTATCTTTCAAAAATATATCTCAATTAGGGAAATTTTATGTTACATATGAGTCTCAAAGCTCAGTGGCATAAACCTGTCTTCCACAGGTTCATAAGACACAAGACTGAGCAATAAAAAATGGACAGAATAATTGTAAGTTTCATAAATAACTTGAATTCAGCTAGAAAAATAAAACAAACTAGCTGTGTGCGAAATGCCTTTTTAAAAATGTGACCTCTAATTATTAGTAAGACCAGCAAATCAAAACAGTTGAAAGTTGTAGCTTGGTAAATTATAACTGGAAGAATCATGAAGTTTCTTCAAGTCTAGGATGTAGATGCATATTAAGATGTTGGGGAAGATGAATTAGGAAAGCCCTATAAATATGATTCCTTAGTGAAAGATTTTGAAAATATAAGTGAAGTTGCAATGAAGGAGAACTTTGAGATCTGAGATGCCAAGCCATTAGTTACTGAACAGCTGTAAAAGACAATGGCTTGGCCAGCTGAAAAAGCATCTCCCTTGATTGAACAATACTCTTGGCAAATAGGGGGATGCCAAGGGTCCAAAGGTCAGAGGGACGTCACCAAAGTGGCAGGGAAGAAAAAAGGGTCTAGGAATTAGCTTTTAGGGTTTAAAATGTAACACATATGGTAATATTGTAGTTTTTATAGGCTGCATGTAAATTCTATAGGATTCGTGTCTTGTACCGGTTGGTTAGTGTAAATCAGAATATTCAAGACAGAAACAGATATAATGTATTGTAACAGGGACCTAGCCCTCTTAGCTCTCCTCTCTTAACTATCTTCTCTCTTAGCTCTTCTCTCCCCTCCCTTCTCTCTGTCGGGGCACGCTTCAGCTGTGGCTGGCAGCTGAAGCAAAGCTCTAAAACCCACGACCTATGCAATAAACCACGTTTCAAGAACTGCATTGGACTTTAGAGATCTCTCATCCCCTCCATCCCAGACCGCCCTGCCTCAATCTCCTACATTAAAAGAGTGTTTGGTCTTTGTACTCAAAAAAGAGGAAGATATTGAATATAAGAGAAGAAATGAATCGACTAATGGAAACTCAGGTGAAGCAAGAATAATGTTACTTTGTTCAGCTTAGTAAAGAAATTTGGAATTTGCCATCTGAAAATAAGAGATTGTCAGAAGCTTTCCGACTTCTCTAGTTTGAATAGTCTCACAACAAACAATTAATATGTAAAGACTTAACAAATACAAAATTAAATATGTAGTCTTGATTTATCAATCATAACATATTCTAACATAAATTACTATGATTTTCTGGGGTTTTGTTCTGATAGATGAGACCTGCAGTACTTTTTGTATTTGGACCAGAGGAGAGCATCTATTTCAACTTTTTATGGAAAAAAGCAGCAAAGATTGGATTATACTTTAATTAAAAAGCAAAGGAAAAACAACCTGAAAAGAAGATGACAAGGGATTTTGAAGGATCAGTTCAGTGGTATTTCACGTGAACAATTTTTAGGACAGATTTATTTAGTATTTTTACCTAAATCAAAAAGGACATGATTTGCCTCAGAGAATTTGTGATGAAATAAAGTTGGAAAATGTTGTCTACAAAAAAATAATTAACATATACAGGAGGTTATACACATTGGGATAACAGGAATTTTAAGATGCAATGCAATTGGTAAACATGCAGTATTATATGCTTCAGGTTTAATAAGATAAACTTCTGTGACATCAATCTAGGAACTTATCTATAGAAAAACAGATGACAGGACTTTAGTGCTGCCTGTTGATTACAGAATCATTTCCAGCTGCTAACTTGGTGTAGCTGTGAAAAAGACAAAAAAAAGAAATCTTAGTAAAGCGATTTCCAGTGATTTCCAGTGGAGGCATGAAATTTATGCCAACTTAGTTTTCTTGCAGAATGCGTGCACAACTCTTGCTACTCATGCTCATGAAAAGAGAACTCAGAATGGAACAAACACAGGAAGGCCAAGGAAGACACTCAGAAGCTTGACAGAAGGCTAAAGAATATGACTTTCTAAATTCAGCTAAGGATGCTAAGAAGTTATCTGATTCTTAGTATCAAAGTTAATATCAAAAAGTTAATATCAAAATTTTTAATATCAAAGATGTATTTTTAGGTACAAGTGTAGCTAACAAGGAAAACTAAATGTAGTTGCTAACTGTTATCTATTACATGTTATACAGGGCTGAGAAATGCTAGGTAATGTATACCTTAACCAATTATTGAGTGGAAAAATAACCCAAAAGCCAACATGCAATTCAGCTGCCCTAAAGTGGATTTGGAGAAAAGTATTTAATTCTAATTAGATCTATGTACTGCTTAGCTACGACCTATTTACATCTACTTCAAAAGATCATATTGAAACAGCAGCTAAAAATTTAAGGCTGAAACTCTTTATCTATATTCCTGGGCTGTGTAAATGGCCTTTGGATCTCCAAATCTGCAGACATCTCTATATAAAATAAATTGTAACACATGTTATAAAGAAAGAAAAATTTGGCTTGTCACATTCAGATTCTCATCACTGAACAGTTATGTGACATTTTTAGTCATTTTTCCATCATTTTACCAAAACTTAGCTCTGCTTTTCTAGCCACATTACTACACTGAAAAAACAAGAGCGATGTTTCTGGTGCCCAGTTTAGTTTGGGCTTCTGTACATCAAGGTCCCTAAATATTAATTATTGAAGATGGCAGACCTTGCAGAAAAGCGCAGCAGATCATAAAGTTCTTACTGATCAGTGAGATGCTCAGGAACAGCTTGGTGGGACTGAGTGGAGGCACAAAACTTGCCACTTATGAGACAGAACTCAGTACATTAATGACAGGGAAAGTGAGATGAAGTGACTAGAATAGCAAGGCACAATTTCACCCACATTTTTCCCCAGGGTTTTTGTTTGTTTGTTTGTTTGTTTTTTCTTTTTTTTTTTTTTTTAAGGAATGAAAGGATAAATTCCTTACTGATAAATGTAGTCACTCATTAGACTGAGGCTAATTTTACTGCTTTATTGCTTCATCGCTTTATATATTAATAGTCCCTTCAGTTACCTCTCTATCCTTTCTGAAGTCCTCATCTGTACTTCCCATTTGGAGAAAATTAACACTTCAAGCAGAAAACCAAAGCTTTATGAACCAGATTTGCACAAATCTGCTGGATTCGATTTCAACATTGGAAACAAGTTCAGAGGACATATCCAACCTTTTTCTTCCAAATAGCAGCAATAGAAATATGGATCCAATTATTAGCAACTCCTTAAAATATGCAACTCTGTTATTGCAAATCTTTATTTCTAGGTGTAACACATTTCCAGTCTAGGAAGAAAATTCAAACCCTTGGACATCATTGATATTTATGTAATATGATTTTATAGTCCTCATTTTTGTTAAAAAGATTTCATTGTGCTAAAGATAATAATAAAAAAAAATCAGTTAAAGATTTTAATACCTATTTCCTGCAGCTGGATGGATACTCTCAGCTAATCCCAAACTGAGTTCTGAATGTTTGGCTGGAGATTTTCATGTGGGGGACAGGAGGAAACACAAAAATATCACTGAACTCTTTTCATCAGAGGACTTTGAAGAATTCTTAAAGGTAAGAAAATATACTGTTTAGACAGACTTTTACAATATTTTGATTTGGCTACACATTCTGGTTTTCTTCTAAGAAAGATAATAAAATCAGTTAAACTGTTCTCAGCTTTGAGTAAGGTAGTTTGGTACTTTCCTACTTAGAGAGAAAAATTGAAACTTAAGGCTCTGGGCATTCTGTGACGTTACTGATAAACCTTAAAATATATACCTGTCAGCATTTGTGACATGCATAATTTGTTCTTATAAGAGGAAAACACCGCATGTAAATTAACCAAATAACAGTCAGTAATACTTATTCTTGAAAGAATTTTTTAACTACCAGTGAAGCAAAGGAATTTCTGTTCCTATGAAATCTTGTTTGGCCTTTATATTTTTTTGTTTGCTTGTTTTCCAGGTTAAAAAAAAAAAAAGAAAAAAAGGAAGAGTAAATTTTTCAACCAACTTAATTTCCCAGTAGGGCAGTCAATAAAGATAAAGGTAATATTACAGATAGCTAGAGGAAAGACAAAGCCATATATATAGATGAAACATAGTTCATAGATAAAACACATACAAATAACCCAGGTTGTGGCAAAAGGTGATCTGACTATTTTTACTAGATTTTTAAACTTTCTCATGTAAGCCTTGATGTGGTTTACTTTTACATTTGTTTGCAGAGCTCCCTATCTTTTCTGTTTTTTTCCTGAATTTTTCGGCTTGGCTGCCCTCTTTTTAAAGTCCCTTTAAATCCAATCAAAAACAAACACAAAAACATGTGAGACTGAAGCAAGTTCAGGATAGTTTGATGTTGGAAATAACTCATTCCTGGTTTCTATTCTGTTGTTTTTATAATTAGTTACTTGAAATAAGCAATGTTTCTTTCCAGCACCATTACTTCTTAAAGGTTTTCTATAATCATATTTCTCACTGTGAGAAAGGGTTAATTCATTAGATTTGATCTGACTCCCTACATTTAAATAGTATGAACATATATTGATCCATTGCTCTTTTTAGGAAGAAAATGAAATTGGTTATTACATTCTAATGGCTAGTAGAAGCTATTTAGAGCTAAATGCGTATATATGCGGCATTCTTTTTTTTTTTTTTTTTTTGTAGCTTGATACTGTTCAGTGTTGCATGTGAATATATGGCACACATGAGAATAGATGAGTATAGAACTCAGAAACATAGCCTCTATTTACCTATGTTATATTGTCATAGTTTGTTGCATAAGATTCTTCATGAAAACTGAAGTAGAATACATGCCTCACAATTGAACTGATCATTCAGCCAGGTAAATATGCAGTGGAGACAATAAAACACAATTTTCTATTCTTTTAATAAAACCAAATAGTGTATCAGAATCTATTACGTAAGTCAGGGGTGTGGGGGTGGGTGGGGTGGAAATAGTAGTGGAATTACATTTAACTAAAACAAAGAGAGAAGTTAAAATAGCAAATCAAAGTCATATGCATACATCTCACCTAGTTACTGCACCAAAACTTTTGTTACAACTATTCAGTCATTTATCAGTCATTTTCATATGCAAATAATTATCTGCACAGGCTCACAATTATTACAATGTTGTGTTTCTTGATCAGTTTAAAAAAGTTGTAATCAAAATAAAATCAATACACACATGAAATTCAAAGGTGGACTAGAAATTCAGCTGCTTTTTAAGAGTGGTGCTCTTTGATATTAAGAAGTCGTTTTTCAGAGCACGTTAGTGATGTACATGCAGATAGTTTGGATCCATGAGCTACTGGTTACTAAGCCCTTTAGAGAAAGCCATTTGATTACTGAATATTTGACCATGCGTCAGTATCTTCTGAAATGCTGACCTAACTTGTTTACATTGAAAAATTAGTCTTTAGTACCACAGATATCTTTTAGCCTTCAGAATGGTCAATAGCTGTACACGTAGTCCAATTGTTTTGTAAGCCTGAAATATGTGAACCTGAGAGATGTGGTTGTATAGGATGACATATTTCGGCAAATGAGTTTGCAGTCATTGAGATACATCTCAATAACAGATAAGGAACTCCCTAGCTGCACTTGCATGATTTTGAAATTTCTTTAGAAAGGTCTTCATGAAAGTTAGGCTGCGCATTCTTTCTTATTGGGAACCTTGTAACAAATCCTTCTTCAGCTAGGAAAGGAAGAGTTCGTTCACTTCAACTTAACTTTGAGTGCCAAATTATAAATAGAACGGACAGCAAAAATATATAGTGTCTGTGGGAGAAGCTTGAAACAAAAACTTTCCATTCCTAGTCTGATTATGAGTGCAGTGGAAACTTAGGCAAATAACAAATATTATGACAATATTATCAAAAATATTTTAATGATTTAATGTGGTTTGGTATATTCATATAGGTTATTAAGTGTAGATCAGAAGACTTATCAGAAAGTCTACCTTGCCCTGTGTTCACATCATTTAAATCCTAAAACTAGACATGAATTTTCCTAGACTAAAACCAAGCCAAAACACACCAAACCAAACCAAAACACACTAAACCAACCAAACAATGACACAAAAAAAGTAAAGAGTGAACCTGTCTACTAACTACTAAACAACTGAACAGTCACTGAGTTTATGAAGGAAGTGATTCAGCAGGATGAAGAGAGGAGAGGAAACAAAAAGAAAGTTTGAACTAAAAAATTACACTCAAACATGTATTTTTTAAAATTTTAGAATACAAGACTATTTATTGACACATTCAGGTAAAAGCTTTTAGGAAGCTCTTACATAACAGGATCCGTGCAACTTAGTGACAAAACTTACCAGTGTAGTGGAAAATGCCAGAGTCAGAAAAGTACTAGTAACTATATAAAATATTGAACTTGGCAACTACAGAGATTTCTTAAATAACCCCTCTGATGCTGTCAATGCAAAATTTATTTCTTTATAATTCTCATGGGAAATTTCACAAGAGATAGGAAGGAGCTTTCCTCTAATGACCATGCAATACCTCTATTTTTTCTTGAAAGTAGAAAAAGGCAAAAGCAATAAGAACAATGCTGTCTGCTGCTCTGGCCCTTAAATTGGGATTCCCAATATTACTACCTATAGCACAAACAGTTTTATCTCTATTTTTGTGTTTCAAATTGCTCCACATTCAACACCTATTAGTCATATTTCACAAAATATTTTCTGGATCAAATTCAAATGGAAACTGGAAAGAAATTAATATTTTTTGCCTGCACAGAAAAGTTCTCACTGTTCAAAGGTCAAAATTGGAAGACGAGATTGTCTGATCAGAGTATATAATTTGTTACAGAAATCCTGTTGAAACTTTTGATTTCTTGCATGGTACAAGAGCTTAACAGCCTATTTCTCTCCCTGTTCCCCATGAAACAAGGTCAATATATTTGTATTACACATCTTTTCCTCCTTTCCCTGTTTTCTTCCTTCATTTTTCTTTTCCTTATTCCAGGAGACACAAGAAGCTAACATTCAAGTACTCATATATCAAACTGATGCCGCAATTTCTGCAGCATGTTTGCACAGCACTTATGATCTTTTCAGAGTTTAATCCAAAGTATTACATTCTCAGAGAAGGGTGCTTTGAACCATGAAAGAAAGGTCTAGACACTTGGAATGGCCAGGTGATTTGACTGCCTTCTTGAAATGGACAGTCTGCATCAGTTGAAAAGTAAATGTGATCCATAGCCACTCTGAAAAAAGTGAGCACAGTTTTGATTTCAATAAGTTTAGGCAACTAGAAATTTCTTGAGTGTACTGTGATTTTCTGCACTGGAAAAGATCAGCACAGCCCTCACAATGCTATAAATGACAACATTGCTCATGATTTCAGGGTATTTGATAGAACCAGTACAATCTCACAGAAATAACATGAATGAATCTGTGCATTTGTTGGTGTCTTTTTTTCAGAGATCTGTTATTATCTCTGTTGTTGGGCATCTTATATAAATAAGTAGTAATGCACAGTAACTATAAAATTTAGGCTCACATAAGTGTTATGGCAAACAAACCATAATGAAATCCAAATTAGATCAAATGACATAATTTTAAAAAATCAAACTAAAACAAAATAAACCCCAAAGCTCCAACAAAAAAGTTCTCATAAAAATGATAATTTCCGGGGAAAAAAATGGAATACAGTGAGAGACAATGTGTAAAAAAACCCCAAATCAACAATTCCTATTTGTTGGAACTCTGGATGCTGAAAGTTTCAGACTTTCTGAATTGAAAGGTGCCAGCCCTCAGGCAGACACCTTGTTTGAGCTGGGACCTTGGAAAAGGCTTCAAAAATTGATAGCACGGAAACAGTGTGTGTGTTGTTTAGATCGTATTGAGTGATCTCACAGGGTGAAAAACTTAGATTTAGGATTTTGGTGTATAGCAATGTATGGGAGCCACAATGGAGAACTTTGGGTGCAGGCTGGTTGTCTTTTTTACACCTTCTTCTTCCTTCTTCTTCACAGATTTGGGTGGTTTTCTGTTATTGGGTGAAATGGGCTCGCATTGTGGATTTTGGGTGATCAAAATTGGGTCAGAAACATAAATAATATAGATGTCAACTGTTTATTGGATAATTAAGATTTAAATAACCTTGAGTAGACACCATTTTAGCTCACTTTCCCAACTTGTTAGAGAGAACTCACATCTCGTGAGTCTGTAATAGATAAGGATAATAAATTTCAGAGTGTGACCGCAAAACAACGTCTCTTCAGTTTTTTCGACCTGACCCTGGAGCTGGAAAAAGTCGGGAGTTCCAACACTTATTAACTTTGAATTCAGTTTCTTTGTCCCTTTGAAATTCTCAGCCATAATAAATGAATAACACACATTTCCTTTTGAAATCCAGAATATCCAGACATTTCTAGTGCAGTGACATTACGTTTGTCTGAAGGATACTCTTGAGAATGGCTGAACCTCTGCTGAAATACTTCCATTGTGTTGTCTGCATTCATTTATGCTCTTGTGAACTATCTGAAGGCTGTTTTACAGATATAGAATATATCTTTTTTAGAGTGTTTACAGGGACCAGAGATAAAAACTCCACAAAATCTCTATGCTAGTCTATGTGTAAAGGGAGAATATCACAGTTATTCAAAGTTATTTATCACATTATATTGTTCTCAGCTTATATAAAAAGATTTATTGAATAAAGGGCAATAAAATGACATTTCCTTTGTGGAAAAAATTATCCTAAAAATATGAAAATTCAAAAATGAGGACTTTACTAGACAGTTTCCATTCTTTACACCTGGCCTTTTAAGTTATAGAAAGAGTGGATTAAAGAAAAATCACTATAGATTAAATAAATCCCATATTTATGTAGATTATTAAAAAGAGAAAAATGGGTATTAATGTACTTCAACTTTCTCCTGGCAGAATAGATGGAGCTTTTAATCTATAGAAATATCTATATTTTAATGATGGAGTCATTAGCTGAGTTACTTCACTGATGTAATTCCACTCCTGGCAACCCTTTCCAAAATAATATTAAGAACGGACAAATATCTGATAAATAAGTGCACAAGCAAGCAACAGTATTCTCCATTTTAAAATTGTAGCTCATCATCCCAACAAACTAAAAATGTTAAAAAGAAGCCAGGCAAAGCAGCTTTCATTCGTCATGCATGAAAAAATATCTCAATTAGTTTAGTGTGGATTTTTGTTTGCCAGTTGTACAAAACTGTATCTGTTTCCTGAGAACATTTGTTTTCCTACTAAAAAGCCTTGCTTCCCAAATTATAGACTCCGGAATCAGTATTTTGGAAATTGTTAGATGGAGCAGAGACTGCAAATTTATCAAAACTGAAGTGTTTGCAGGAGTCAGTTCAGTTTTGACAAAGTTGTGACAGAAAAGAGGCAGGTTTCCAACAGTCATCTGCAATGTTAGCTCACCCAACTACCTTTTACGAAGGCTGTTGGTGGACTTCCAGGCTACCAACTCTTCAGTATCTACATGGCATGCTGTTGAGCTGTGAGTCCTGGCTGCCGGGTTTCTCTGTCTAGCCAAGGCTTCAAGACTCTTGGCTTCCTCTCAGCTTGCTTGGTGGAGAGTTGAGAACCTCCCCAAAATTTGCATTTCCAACTCCAAGTACCCAGTTGCTCAGCAGACAAAGCTATGATGGGCTATGATCTGGGTCCACCTTTCCAGGTGTAGACTCAGATACTTTATAACTTCTAGGATCCTTAACATCCCAGCCAGAGAAATCTTCTGTGTTGGGTTTGCATGGCCAGATTTTGATACTGGGAGGCTTCTGTGAGGAGGTGACAGGAACTTCCCACATGTTCAGCAGAGGAAATCCCTGGTAGATCCAAAAATGGACATGCCTCTGGTCAAGGCGGGGTCAATTAGAAAGGGTGGTAAAGCCTCAGCGATAACATATTTAGGAAGGAAAAAGAAAGTTATTGTGCAGATATAATTGTGGCCAGAGAAGTGGAGTCAGAACATGTGAGAAGAAGAAGTCTACAGGTACCAAGGAGGGGGAGGATTTGAGATTCCTCTGCAGGCTGTGGTGAGGACCATGGTGAGGCAGCTGTGACCCTGCGGCCCATGGAGGACCATGGGGATGCAAAGATCCACCCACAGCCCCTGGAGCAGACTCACACTGGAGTCAGTGGATGCCCAGAGGAGGGCTGTGAAGCCGTGGGAAAATCATGTTGGATCAAGGGCCTGGAAAGGACCTGCAGGTCTGTAGAGAGAGGAGCCCATTCTGGAGAAGGTGGATGTTTTAGCCATCACAAAACACCAAAGACATAAAACTACCTATTGCCGCAGCTGTATAGCTCAGTACTCCCAGAAATATCTTTCTTGATATTTTCCATTGTCTGAACAATAACTTAGGACTTTGACGTAGCTCTAAGTGACATTGAAATAACAAGATTGTATTCAAGGTTTTAAAGAAACCAGCTTCTCTAATCAAGAGCATATTCCTGCTCTATAAATTGGTTTTGCAGTACTAGTCTTTGCCTTAATGATAAAAGATAAAGAAAAAAAAAAGAAGAAATCAACTTGTGTCCTGTAGTTTCATTAGAATCTTGACTTTTCTTTTATTAAACTTAAATTAATACTCCCATTCTTTGGTGTCTTCAGAGGAGTATCAATTATGTGGTGATGACACAAAAGCTCTTCTAAATCAAATTGGTTTCATGGCTTTTTTCAATTAATGAACCTACACTCTGTGAAAGCTACATCTGTCTGTTTAAGTAAAAAATAAATTGTCCCTCAAAGCTATTCAACAGAAGAGGAAAAAAAAAAAAGCCCCTCTGATCATTTCCAAATGAATCACTGGAAAAAAAATCAAAGAGAAAGGACAGGCTGGTTTTCTCAAGTTATGTATGTATGCAGATTTTTCATCTCGTACCTCATTACACCACAATATCATCTAGTTTCTAGTACTTCCAATCTACTGTCATTCTGTTCTTCAGCCTACTCTACTTTTAAGAAAATTCCTTATTAGGACCTCTAGTAATCTTTTTCCCAATTTGACTCCTTTACTTCCTCTTGCAGTGTGATCTCAAATTAAGAATGGCAATATACCTTTCAAAACAATGTATTGACCTAGCAGATTCAGATCTGTTAGAAAGCTCTTATTTTCTTTTCTTGATTTTGCATGTTAGTTCATTATTTACTAGTGTAACATTAGTGCATTAAACATACCTAGTCCTCTTGAATAAGAAATGTTAAAACAGAAGACTGAGTGACAGTAAAATCCAGCTGGTCTTTGCTTATCTTGCATGGCAGTAGCATTGTTTGCAAAACAGTGTGACAGACCTCTTGCTTGGACTACCTCTAATGCTGCTGCCTTCCTTGAGAATTAGAGCAATGCTCATGTTCTCATTCACTTTTTTCCACTTTACCCGTTCCCACCTCTCACTTCTATCAATGATCTATGGTTAGAAAAACATGCTTTGATCTGAGGAATTTTCAGTGAAGTGTACTTCTGTACAGTAAGAAAGAACATTGTGAGGGAGAGAGATCTTTGGCTGCTCGGTCAAACCCTTAAAACCAAGGGATACCAAAATTGGGGTCGGCTTTAAATCCCTGTTTGTTTGAGCCAGAACAGTATCAAATCTTAAGGAGTCACTTACCCTTAGAAATTATCAATGGTTAATATTGTGGAGTTTATTAACTCACTGTATTATATGACATATTAAACTAATTTGTGGGCCTTGCATTGTCTTTTCTTGCCCTGTTGAGCAAGCTAGCCCATGACAATGAAAGAATGAAATAGCTTAACAGGAAAAGCAATCCTTTTGCATTTTTCTCATGTTAAAGCACACAATTCTTTTACTTCTGCCCCCCTCGTAATGACTCTGAAAAAAGTAATAACATTGGGACCCTGTGTTCTTTCATTTCTACTCTAGATATGATGAGAGGTAAACTGAAGTCTACAAAACTATTGCAAAAATAGTGATACCATAGTTATTAGCTTCTTTTAATCTCCAGCTATGAAAGAAGCATGCTGAAGAAAGGAAAAGATTTGGTAGAGAAAACAAATTAGAAGATACCTAAAATTGGTTTCAGGTAAAATTCTCTGCAGCAAAAAGCAAAACAGTCACAGCTTTCTTGACAGGAGAGGTAGAGTCAGCTAAGCCATGGAAAATAGGAAAGACCATAAACCCCTGCTAGGCCAGAGGGCTCCCTTGCTCTGTCCTGCATATGGGGAATTTTCAACTGATATCACTTATCAACAGCTAGAGAAATAGGGATTTCAAGAGACTTATCAAGGATTGCTGCTTTTTGGGGTTAAAAGAGTAAATTGTGAATTAATCACAAGGCATAACTTCTACTATACTAATTAGGTAATAAAAAATTTTTATTCAACATTCATTATTATTCTATTCTCATATATCAAGAACAATTATTTAGCACCTCTAATTATGCTTGTTAGTTTAAATCTGTTAAATCAAGAGCCATATTTCTTTAAAAAAATCCATCTTCATGATTATACAATTAAACATCTGGACAATTGTGAGTATCAAGACTTTTCAAAACACCTTAATATTATTCTTTGTCTTAGTAAGCAAAGATATAATAAGAAAGAAATAGAGTAATAAGAAAGTAAGAAAGAAAACTTCATAAGTATATTTTGAATCACAACCATTTAAATTCAGAAATGTTAGGAAGCTAATTTATGAGCATTCTTTGCTGCATGGCTTCTTCAAAACAGAAGGTTAACAAAATATTTTTAGTTGCTCACTTTAACACACTTAAGTCTTTCTGTTGCCTTTTGGCTTGAGGTGGCTTTTGAGTCCTTGTACTCGGGCTAAAACATGTAAAATTTGTCAACTGGACTTTTCAGGGCTTAAATTAAAATATGGTGCCTTCGTTTTTAGAAACCATGTGAACAATTACCCCTTGTGAGAATATTCAAACTTAAAAGCATTAACCCTTGAAGACAATATTGTTAAGAACGATTGACTGATATCAGTATAATTCATTAGTGGACATGTTTTGTGCCTAACATTATCTTGCAATAGATTCTCTAAATACGTTACCAGAAGATAAAGTTACGATATATTCTCCTACCTTGTCAAAAAAACCCCCACTTCTTTATCATTTTCACTACCTCTCTACGGGTTTCCTGTGGACTGCTGCTTCCCTTTTTCCATTGCTACAGAAATACTAAGCAAACAGATAAGGACTGACAGCATTTCATAGTAGAACAGAGAAGAATGCAGGTGATAGATATTATCACTTTCTTTTTCTAAGGAAATGATTTTTAAAAGGCAGATTTTAATCAGATTTTCTTACTTTAACTGAAGACAGTTTTGATGTATTACCATTGTTAATAATACTTTGTTAATTTGCTTGCTTGTCTGTAACATTCAGATGTGTTTTGTGGATTCATTGTTGGTGCAATATAATATATCCGTGAAATATTTGTCCCACTTCTTTTTTACATCCCTGATTATTTCTTGCATTGTGTACAAAAAATACTATGGATATAAGGGTTGCAATCTTCTAAGTTTCGATTATAAGTTGCTATAGGTATAAAAATATCTGAAATTTTTGAAACATTCATGGAAGAATTGTGTACTGAAGAGATGTATCTAGCTTAACTTTAAATCTGTGATAATTAACTTTATCTGTGATGTATACATCCAAAGAATAGCTAATTAGAGAGGTTGTTTTTGTCGAAAAAGAGAAATTAATGCTTTTTTTGTGTGATGAATCTAATATTTTTAGCTATTTACTTTATAATGAGATGATTTTGTTATTCTGATTCATCTCCATTGACAGTAAAGGGAACCGTAGATGACCAGCTAAGCTCTGGAAGTCAGCTGTTTTACATTCAGATGAATTTCAGCCTCAAACTCTGGTTTCTCTAGTTTCTAACAGCAATGCATAATTTTTTGATGTGGATGGCTTTGAAAAATATAATTCTGCTGCTTTACTACAATCCTCCTATACCCATCATTTTTTATCAGATATGTAACCCGTTTTACTACAGCGAAGGTTTCAGTTGCAGCATTTAATCTCCTAGAATCCAAACCACAGTCTTCCTAGCTCACGATTATCATTATTCACTCTTGACCTTTTAACAACACTCATGTCTGTGTGGCAGAAACACATCCAGGGTAGTCATAGACAACATAGTCCATAAATTTTCTCCTGTCTTTTTGTTTAGACTGTTTCAGACTACCAGGTGGAAAGACGGGAATGGAGAGAGTAAAGTTTTTCCATACTTGGGTTTTTTTGCACACCTTTAGCTACTGTTACACCTTCCGTGGGATAAAATAATTATATTTCTTTTTAAATTTCATACTAAACATCAGATAAAACTTACTCTGAATATCTGCATATCCTATGTGCAATATGAGTCATTTTTCTTCGCAACAAAGGTGATGGTTGCCTCTTCAGAGACTAGAAAATGAAACTTAGTTATCATAGTGTCTCCGCTGCCTTCATGACGCTGACTCATCAGCTGGCATTATCCAGTAGTGAGTGCTGTGGGAGTTAAAATATAAATGGAGAAGAAAATAATGGAGGAAACCAGAAAAAATGCAAATTGAAGATTATATTTCATGGGAAGTAATTTCATAGGACTGGAAATGGCTTTACGCTCTAAATCTGTAATAACAACTTTACAGCCATATGCTGTGTTGAATTTGTACCTCTCACATCTTGCATTAGGGCTGAAATTTGAGATACTGAAGGCTTGAAATTTGCCTTTTAAAAAAGTCAACATACTTCCTTAAATTATAATTATCTTATTAAGGTTCACAAAGGATTGAGTTAGCTAAATCCTTTAGAACAGGGACTTGTATATTTTTTGATCCCTGATTACAATTCCTGAACAGTCAGGAAGAGTTTATAAAGATCTTCTTTTATGATCAGAAAATACCCAGAGAGTAAATCTCTGCCATTGCCTTAATAAAGTCGTAAAATGATGAACAAATAAAACCAGGTCACTGATAATCATCCATAAAAGAAAAAAAAAATCAAAAAGAAAACAAAACAAACAACGACAACAAACATAGTGAAGAGAGGGTTATAAAAAGAGAGCAAGAGATATACAATGTGGAATACTTTGACTCCTCATGCATAGGAAGAATGAGAAGGAAGATAAGAAAAGTAGTGTAAAATAGTTATGGAAAACCACAAAGTAATCACAACAGGGTGCCTTGATAATGCCTTGCAGTGTTTTCACTGTGATGTTGTATCAATACAAGAGTACATAAGGTCGTGTCAGGATGACATATTGCAAATATGTTGTAATTCTCTGTAACTATTAATTGACTTAATCATCTCTTCAGCTCTTCACTGTTGTATACCACTCAGTAAAGTATTCAAAGCAATGAATGTCTTCTAATACCCTTAAAAATTCAACACTCTGTGTGGTCAATTATTTTTTAGATCACTCTTTGCAGAACTAGTTCTGGAATGAATTGCCTTGATGCTTGAGGAAAAAAAAATGCAATTTATTTCTTATTTTATAGAGCCATGAATGCATGAAAAATTAGGCAGGAATTGGCAGAGCAGGGAAAAAGTGCTTGAATGGTTTTAAAAATTTTTGTCTCAAGGGGCAGCTCTAGGTTAATTAGAGACATTTGTTAGAAAAATAAATAGAATTAATGGCATTAAGCATAGCACATTCTTTTAAAACCTCATACTTGTTTTAATTTGAATTCATGTTCCTAGGAGAAAAAAAGCATTCTTATTAAGCCTACAAAACGAAGCTCTCCTGATCAAATTTATCCATGAGAATTATTTGTATCCCATGAGCACTTAGAAATCAAGAAGTATTTAATTTATTTCAACAAAATAAAGTGACATGGATCTAAGTGTGACAGATAATGGAGCCATATGTTCAACAGAGTAAGGATAGTTCAGGCAGAGTATTTCCTGCCAATGACTTACCCATTCTCTCATTTGCAATGATCTTGGTGGGAAACAGAAGCTGAGTAGCATCCAAACTAACAGATGTCTCTCAAGAAGTGGCCTTTTCTATACTTAGCAGATCTGCAGTTCAGAGCACAGTAATCCCTCTGCATCACAGACAAATGTGGCGTCTAATCCCCTTTCTTTGCATGGATATAACAAATGGCACAACCATTAAATATTCTTTTGTTACTAATCAATAATCTTCTTCAAAATTGCATGTCATTACTATTCCAGCTTCAGAATGAGGAAGATGTAGCATTTCCTTGTCTGCAAATTACCTGTTTAAACAGTTCTTTGCTTACATTTTCCCTTCCTAGCCAAAGACATAACTTAGCCATTGCTGCCATAAAATATGTCTTGCTGATGCAAATGATATCAAGACCAAGTTTTCTATTTTTACAACAGCAGAGCTTTCTAAATTGATACTTAGCCTCCTGAAAAAAAATCCTAACTTTCAAAATTTTTAAGAAGCAAAATCAAAGTCACGATTTAAGAAGTTAAGTAGTATGAAAAATATGGCTTAGATAACACATATACTTTTAAGTGTTAATAAAAAGTCATTCTTAGAGATATTTATAACAAGTTAATAATTTTTGTGGTAATAGAAGAATAGGTTCCTTGGCTGAGAAGATATTGTGGTTTCAAATGACCAAATGAATTTGAAGAGATACAATGCAAGCATCAAGACAATTTAAGCGTATATATATATATCAGAAACAGCTTCCTTTGAGTTAGACAATATGTAACATGGCTGCAATACTGCTTTTTACATGTGAAGCAAATAAAAGAAGAGGGAAATTAAGTTTTAGAGGCCCCATCATATATGTTCTATTAGAGACTTGATATCTATTTTGTTTCTATAATCATTAAAAATGAAAAAGTATAATAAACACAAATTTACAGTAGAAAAATTGCAATGCAAATTACAATGACAGTTCCAGTCAGCTACACTTATCTCTCAGTGTAGGTTCCTAAATCCTTTCAACAGTAATGAAAGTGTTGTACACATATAACTGGGAGAATTCAAACCTTATAATTTGTTGATAACTTTTTTTATGGTCTTCAACATTTCTGTAAATTTTATTGGGGATGTATAATTATAAAAGCAATTTTCTCTTCAGTAGTAAATACTCCAGTGAAGCAATCCTCTTACGTTATGTTGCATTATTATTAGAACAGAAATGCAGCAAATCCAGGCCCGTAATCTGCCAGAGTTGGCTTTAAATATGAATGAAACTCGCAAGATATATTTAATTAAATAACTTGCTGTGGATGTTTTGTTTTCCCCCTTTATTGTCCCCTTTATTTTTACTTATCTGAGAAACAGGATTTTCCTTCAGTTTATATACCAAAAGCTGAGGCAAATCATTGTCAAATTACCTTTACACTGATTCTGAATTCATTCGACTATGATACTTGATTAAATGTGTACTTTTCAAAATAGTCCTCCATATTTTATGTCACAGTAACTATGACTTTGTTTCCTGTGGTAATTAATAACAATAGGAGTTCCTGTTAGACACAAACTATATTTTGAATGCAGAAATAGCAAATCTGTAAATTGCCTTGTCAAGACTCATAAATCATCTGCCATCCAAGGTGTGCAACTCACATGCACTGTTTTCCCTTTGTGCTTTGAAACACACTTTGTGTTTCCTAAAAAAAGGAAGAAAAACCACTAGACAGAGTATCCATTTATAGAGTAGATGAAAATTATAGAGGAAGTCATGGATAATGAAACATCAGATATAAACAAGGACAAGAGAAACTGCAGCTGGCTGAACTGGTCGCCTGTCAGGTTTAGCATCAACATACCAGGAGCTCAAGAGAATTTTCACTGACTTGACAATGAACTTTGTCACCTAATTACCTCTAACACACTTGTCACCTGTAACACACACCTAATTACATGGTGACATAGTTTGCAAGTCACTGTTTTAATTGCACTCCAAGTCCACCATTCTGACAGGCAGAAATTATCAGAATGTGAGAATGTGGTACAGGCACACTCATTTATTCTGGAAGAAACCCTTTACCACAAATTTTGAAAGACATAACAGAGCTCACTGTGCCAATTATAAGTCCATGCTGGATCTCTTCTTTTAAAGGAGAACATTCAAGATAAAGTTATCCTCAACTGGGCTTTGGTAATGGCAAGAGCACGGTTAAGACTGCATGGTAATTATGAAAAGCATTGCCACTGAGTGTGAAAACTCAGTTTACATTTTGATCATTCTATATTATTCTAATTTCAGTATAAATCTGCATCATATAAAAATATTAGCAATTAACATTTACTCCGTGCAGGATACCTGGCTGCAGGAAAGGCAGATGGAGAAGAGCAAAGCCTTAGGGGAATACTGCGGCACAGGAACTCAGCTGGCATCTCATTTTTACCTCAGATCAATGAAAGTGTAAATTAACCACACATAAATTGTTGCTTGATAATGTAAAACAAAAAAAACAACTGCTAGTAAAAGAACAATAAGATGTCAGAGTGGCACCTCAGCCCAATTTCTGTAGGAAATTCATCTTATGTCTGCTGTGTGTGTACAAGTCAGTTGTTAGGACATCAAGTCATTCATCCACCCTCTCTTAGCATTCCCTTGCCAGCATTAGGGAGAGCAACCCAGGTGCCTGAGCCAAGCGCGAAACCAGAAGCAAATGTCAAAGAAATTACAGATTTTTTTTGTTCTGCTGCAAATAGAACTCCACTGAATTGGTGCAGGGCTGCTCAACAAGGACACTTTACAATCACAATCATACAACTTACTATTTTCTCCTACCAGGTTGACCCTGCTTACCACCTTCATTCCCTCTGAAATAATGGCCAACCTCTGTTTCACTTTTCCCCATTTGCTGCAGTTTTATTGACTTTATATCTTGATTTCTTATTTATCATATAGTTGTTCACATAAAAGCTTTGTGCTTTAAAAAATAAATAAAGAAAGAAACTGTACAGAATTTTCGGAACATTTCTGAAAGTTCTTAGAACAAGAACCAATAAACACCTGGTCCTTAGGCACACAACTGCTATTAGAGGTTACCTTTTAATGAATGAACTGAGTGCAGCTGGACTAAGACATGACAAATGACGTGGTTTGTGGGAGGCGGTAGCAATCAAGTGGCTTGCAATCTTGGTTTTGGGTATTAAGCACATGGTGCTGAGCTGACTGGAGTAGAGGGAGGTCTACAGTTGGCAGGAGGGAAGCTGCAGAGTCCACCTGCTCAGTGAGAAATTTTTGCTGCTATAAGACAAGTCACAACTCCCAGTGAGGGAGGCTGTCTTTAGAAAGGACTCAAAGTTTCCCTCTGTCTAATATCCAGAAGAGGCTTGAGAAAGACAAGATTGTACAGATAAGACTGCAATGATGCTTTTTTTTTTTTTTTGTCTGAACAGGAATAAATCCTCAGAGTACTTTTGTTTATAGAGTAACTGTAGATCACCTGTTATGAATCACACAATTTGAGCTCTTCTGTAATTAAATGTGTGGTACTGTAGGATAAGATTCCTACTCTTAAGAGAAAGACGTAGACAACTCTAGGAAGTGATCCATCCTGCTCTAAAATGAATTTCTGAAATCAGTAATGTATATAACTCTGTGGAAGGTCATTTCTCTCTTAATGGAGCCTTAGGTCAGATGTTTATTTATTTAGCTAAAGTTTGTTAAGAGGAAACTCACCTGAAGAGTGTTTTCTTTATACCAGTGCAGTTGTGTTTATACTAGAACTTCACATTCTGACAATTCCTAAGACATAGTTAAGCATAAACTTAAGCATGAATTTGAAAGATAGAGACTGTCGAAAGGAGTGATTAAAGAATGCAATTATATGGGAATAGCTAAAATATGAAAAACTGTAAATAATAGGAAATAACGTCTTGCTTGAAAAAAGGTTGTGCTTAATAATTACAACAAAAATTAAGTTACCCTTTAATGATTTGCTATAATTTCAGCTTGATAAGAAAATAACATTTTCTTAAGAGATAAAACTAAGATGTTAAATAGCTTACTTTTTGGTTACAAAATAGAAAATAAGCTTATATCAATACTCTTTACAAAATAAAAATATTCATTATTTATGTCAGGCTTAGTGGCTTTCCTCATACTAGATAGTCATTCATATTTCATTAATTATTGCATTATGGTCTTCATATTGACTGGTTCTGTCAGTGTCATTCATTTTAAAATACATCTTAGTGTTTATTGATGACAATGGAGTAATTAACCATCACTCCATGGTGTTGTCATGGCAGAACTTGAGGATTTAGCTTTTCAGTGGAAAAGATTCCATTGAAAAGAAACATTGGGAACATATGGATTACAATGAAAATTTAGATCTCATTTTGTACCCAAGTGTAGAAAGATTGAAGCATTTAGGCTTTTTTTTCTGATTTTGAATTATTTCTTAATTGTTATTGAACATATTTTCATTACTGTACTCTTTCTGTAATGGAAAAAAAACCCCACCAAAACTCTGACGAAATTATAATTTTTACCCTTATTTAAACAGAAAGTACATTTAAAGCATTTGTCATTTCCTATAAGACATGAGTTTCCCATATTTTAGTGAGAGCCAATTAAGATATAAATAATACTTTCTTATATTCATTTGCAAATTATGATTATTACTTTTTCTGAGAAGTGGAGGATAATGTGAGAGAATATAACTGCCATTGCTGATTCTAATTTTCAAGTTCTTTCGCTTAAAACACATAAAGACTAATATGTTTATCACAGTAGCAGCAAATAGTTCTTAATAATGTTGATAATATAATAATAAATTTTCTTCCATTATACTGGCTTGTTATCATCTGAGATACTTTAAGTTCCATTATCATCAGTACTTTTTTTAGCATAATAAGAATATAAATGAATACTTGCAATCTGCAAAGGAGTGATTTACCTTTCTAAGCCCTGCTTTATGTTAGGTGTAAATGTGTAGATTTATTGCGTCAGATTTCTTTTTCCTTGAAAAGTCTCTCTTAGAAGCTCATATTCATATTGGCTGTGAATAACACTGTCAGAGATGTCTCTCATTTATTTATGTCTGCAGAGGCATTTCTCTTGACACAAACCTATAGTAAAACAACATCTGTTTTTCAAAATAAGACCTTACCACTTGATTTTAGTTATCCTAATTGGAGCTTTAGGAAGGAAGGGAATTAAAATATTGAATGACCACAGTATGAGAAAAAAAAAACATATAAGTTCTTCCTTTTATGCTGTATTCTATTATGCAAGTTATACGATCATGCAAGTTCTGTCATGAAAGTTGTGCTCAGAGAATTGTGTGCAACTTATATTGTAAATATACTACATTATTTCTTACACTCCAAATCTGGAGTTTACTGCAACCTGACAATAGGATGACAGCAAAAGAAGTCTGATATTATTTTTGCTGCTGTGCCTAAAAACTCTAGTCATGAATAAGGATGTATTATCTTGTTGAATCGATGTTGAATTAAGGTTCAGGTGCTCAAATTAGTCTAGAGTAGTGTAGTACTGATATTTAAGAGTCTACATAACAGAAATCAATGGATAACCTGTGCAACAACGTGTGTCCAAGGTCTATTTGAATTATGAGATCCATCTGAATAGTCTATATAAAACTCTATGAACTATGCAGATAAGCATTTACGGGGTTACTGATCTTATGCTCAAGCATCAATAGGCCATGAATATCCCACTTTTCAGAAGGTTTATGCCCATGAGAAAAATTCTCTTGATCATTTGGCTGGGTTGATGCAACCTTCTCTGTAGAGACACTGTTATTCTCATTTTATTAAATTTATTGGCATTGGAAATTACTTTTCTTAATCAAAATCAATGTTAGGAATTCTTTATCAAAATGGACAGTTTTTATGCCTATGGTGTTGCAATGAATACTATTTTGAAGCAAATAGGAGGTCAATTTTTTTTACATAAGTATAGAGCATAAATTTATAGAATCAGAAAATATGGCACAAAAAGACAAGTGTCTCTAAATTGGGTTTGAATGGCCAGATTTTGGTAGTGTAGAGGCTACAAAATGTCTTCTGTGAGAAGCTGCCAGAAGCTTCCCCCATGTCTGACATAATCAATGCCAGCCAGCTCCAAGACAGACCTGCACTGGCCAAGGCCAAGCCCATCATCTATGGTGGTAGCACCACTGGCATTAACACATCTGAAAAGGGTAAAAGTACCCCAGTGCAATGGCAACAACTGCAGCCAGAGAAGAGAGGAGTGAGAATGTATGAGTGAGAGAGAAACAACTCTGGAGACACCAAGGTCAGTGAAGAAAGAGGGGGAAATTCATCACCACCACCCTGCAGGCCAGGGGTGAGGCAGCTGTGCCCCTGCAGCTCAAGGAGGAGAGGAGATACCCTCTGCAGCGTGTGGGGAACCCCATGCAGTAACAGGTGGACACCCAAAGGAGACCCTGACCCTGTGGAAAGCTGATGCTGGAGCAGGGTCAAGGCAGGACCTCTATGCCCAAGGAGAGAGGAGCCCCTGCTGGAGCAATTTTGAGAGCAGGAATTGTGGCCCTGTGGGAGATCCACACTGGAGCAGTATATACAGAACTGTAGTCCATGGACAAAACTCATACAGGAGAGGTTCATTGAGATCTGTCCGCTGTGGGAGGGACACCATGCTGCAGCAGGGGGAGAGTCTGAGAAGTCTCTCCCCTAAGAAGGAAGGAACAATTGAGAACATGTGATGAACTGACCTCAGACCTTATTTTCCACCCTCCTCTGCCACTGAGGGGAAATGATAGACAAATCAGGAGTAAAATTCAGCCTGGGAAGAAGGGAGAGGTGAAGTGAAGGTGTTTTAGTTTTCATTACTCTACTCTGATTTGATTGACAATAAATTAAACAGATATCCCCAAGATGAGTCCATTTTTCCCCATGCTGGTAATTAGTGAGTGATCTTTCCCTGTCCTGGGCTCAACCCGCAAGTCTTTTATTTTATTTTCTCTCCCCTATACAGCTGACAAAGAGCAGCTTTGGTGGCCACCTGATATTCAGGCAGGGCAAAGCAAACAGTTTCTCTGCACAAATCTGTGGATTTGTTTTTTAACCCAGAATACTTGGTTAAAACAAGATATATTTGTAAATTTTCCCCTATAAAGAAAAGTGCATAGGTGGTAAAAGATGATTGGCAGGAAAAAAATTAGTGTTAATAAAGCACAGATAAACCAAAGCAATCAAACCAGTCTCTCCCACCACCTTTCCTTATCTAGTTCTCTTTTATATTTCTGTTTAACATTTTCTTTTTTTAATCTTCACTAATCTTTTTCACAGCTTCTATGTTAAAAGAGGGAAAGATGGGCCTGTTCCTGAAACCTCCAAATTATTTAATGTATTATTTCATTGCAAAGAAAAACAGGAGCAGCTTCCTGATAATTCCTCTAAGTATTATTATATATTGTGTTCTGAGGTATTTGCCAGTCCATGTGTAGGCTATATTCAGACTTGAAATGATCAATAGAATACTTGCTTTCATTTTAGTTTCTGATTTTCTTTAAATAATAAAAAAGATTTAAAAAAATAAATTCTGGTACATTTTATAACAAGCTCTTTCTGTACAGTTGCACAGATACATCTACATCTGATGAAGCACTGTTTCTCCCATCTGTTCAAGCAAAGGGACTTTTTTTGAAATAAGGTCTAATTTCTGCACAATGACTTCATATAAAAATTCCTAGCTTTTCCTCACTTGTCTATTCTATATGTTTTGCTGTTCATTGACTCTGTTTATCTAAAGGTGTTTTTAATTCCTAGAGCCTCATTTTATCCCTTAGCTTTTTAATAGATTTTGAATAAGTCCTTATGCTTTTCCACTTAAAATTTGCTGTGATTATGAACAACTTCAACTGTTTATGATACAATTTGTCTAGTAGACTTTCAGAAGAGATTGGAAAATTGAACCACTGACTTTCTCACATTTTTCCCTCTAATTTTCTACTGATAAAGATGTTAGTAAATTATTGTTCTGCACACATCCTTGCCTGAAAGGTTTGTTTATACTTCTTAGTTGGTTCAATTAAGGTATTAAGTCAAGCAGTGAATGTAGAACAAGAATTTAAGTCTTTCTTTTCTGAAAAGGACAACTAGTTACTCCTTGTATGAATAATCACCAGCATACTTTTTCTTTTCAGCCTCAGTATTTGCCATGTCTGAAGTCAATGCAGTGAAATTATTCATGCTGAGATTAGGATTGTTTTTTTCTGTGCTACCATCTCTGCTTAACAAGAGGAGAAAGCCACACTTGGCAATGTTTTGAAGATGTGATATCTCCTGCAGGATTTAAAAGCTTTTTTACACAGAGCGACAGGGATATTTTCTAATGAACAGTTAATGTATATGCATGTTTGGAGGGGATGGGTGGTGTTTTGTTTGCTTGATTAATTTATTTCCTTTGGCTATGAATTAATAAAGTCTCATGGTGGTAGGTGTCAGTTGTATCCTTATGGGTCAATATATTGTATATGTGTGGTAGGTGGCTTAAACATTTAAAATCAAGAGTTTTTGAGACTGCATGATTAAGAAAAAAGCCAGCTAAAAAAAAGATAAGTTTTTACACCACTGGGCATTTAGATGTGACAAAGTGGTATTTAATGGCTTTTTTTTCTCTCATTTGTGGAGGAATTTTTGTTTTATCTCTGAATGGTATTTGTCCAAAGAAAAAGAAAAATTTTTCACAGTCTTTATGATTTTTCTTTTTTGAATGTGAAGATTTTGAATCAATACAGTGCCTCATCTTCTGGCTTCCAACAAGCTGTGGAAATCCAGCATGAAATTCATTTAACCATTTCTGGCCCTCCGTCAATATTCTTACCCTTTTCAATTCCTTTATAAACGGTGCTCATCACAAAGGACACAATTTATCTAGCTCTCTGGGTTGTCCAGAGAGGTGGTAGATGCCTCATTCCTGGAAACATTCAAGGTCAGGTTGTATCAAGCCTCAGAAAATTAATCTGGTTGAAGAAATTTCTGTTCATTTTGGGGAAGGGGGTGAGTAGATTACCTTTAAACTTCCCTTCCAACCCAAAATATTCCCCGGTTCAATGATTTTTTGTCTGTTCTTCATCAACACTGAACAGATACCCATGATATACCTTATAACATCACATTCTACTTAGCATCCTATTTTATTTATATCTTGTTTCATGTCTTTTCCACAAATAATCTAATTTTCTGTGATGGGTTTAGTTTTATGTAGTTGAGACTTCTTGGCTCATTGTTGTTAGTCTTATCAACAATACACCAACTATATGTTTTTAAATAATGATTTGTTATTTCCTCAGACCATGGCTTCTGGTGCCTTGGTCCTGTCCTCCTAATCTCACTTTACAAGTGTTTTAAGCCTTGCCCGTGTAGTCAAAATGCAAATACTGAAGAATAAATGGGAGAGAATCTAATTAAAAGACCTCCAGCTGTTATCAAGGATAGCTAAGTGTCAGTCTTTGGTCATGATTAGTAAAAGTCTAAGAATTGCTGATTTATTCACAACAGTTTACAGTCTCAAAATTTTCAAGATTTTCAAACAGATGCCAGAGGGAAAATTATTATGGTAATCCATCCATCCTACCCCAGAGGTTTCTCTTTATGGATTTGAAAGTTTTTATAACTAATTTGTCAATCAGAATCTGAACTTTGTCATCTCTTTTCTTATGTTTTCCTCTCCCAAGATGTACCTTTGCCTAAGTGGCTGCTGTAGTAATACTCTGAAATGAGCAGTGTGAGTAGGTTCCTCATCTTGCTTAAACATGAGACAGGCTAGTAGTTCACAATGTGATACTTAGCACTGCCCTGGAATGGAGCAATCATTGATGGAGTTCTGATAAATCCACCAGGAGCTGTGCTGGACTGGGTAAGGATACCCTCTGGTCCTGGCATTTGGTACTTTCTGATCCTGTTTAAATGTTGATGTTGAAAACATAACAAAGTTTCATTAGGTAATTATTCTTCTATGTTACCTCTTTTCTTCATGGAGTTTGATCATCTCTACCAGGAGTGGCTCTACTTTTACCCCTCTGCCAATGGCAGCCTTGATAAATATTACTTTTCCCCTCTCTGTTTTAGTTTAATATGCTTTTTTTTATTTTTTCTGAAAACGGTAAATATTCCTTGGTATTTTCATGTGATTGTTATAAGATGACAGATTGGTTTGGGCTGGGACAGTGTTAATATCCTTTATGGTAGCTATGGAACTCTGTTATTTGTGCTGTGTTGGTAACACAGGGATGTTTTAGTTGCTGTTGAGCAGTGCTGCACATCATCAAGGCCCTTTCTGCTTTACACCCCACTCCACCAGCAAGGAGGCTGGGGGTGCACAAGAATTTGGGAGGGGGCACAGCTGGGACAGCTGTTCCCAACTGACCCAAGGGATATTCTCTTCCATATGGCATCATGCTCAGCAACAAAAGCTAGGGGAAGCAGGAAGGGTGGTGGCAGTTGAAATGCTTGCCTTCCCAGGTCACCGTGATGGTGCCCTGCCTTCCTGGAAATGCCTGAACACCTGCCTGCCCTTGAGAAGGGGTGGATGAATTCCTTGTTTTGCTTTGCTTGAGTGTGAGACTTTTGCATTACCTACTACTTTGTCTTTATCTCAACCCATGAGCTTTCTTATTTTTGCCCTTCTGGTTCTCCTCCTCATCTCCATGGGGTGAGGTGGTAGTAAGCAGACAGCTGCATGGTGCATGTTAACCCACAAGTGGTGATTAACTCTTGTGTTAAGATATTCAGTGTATCTCTTTCAAGTTTTGGCTTATTTCCCTCCTCTTTTTATAATTATTCTTTTATACTTCTTCTCATAATTTTCTTCTCTAAAAGCTGTTTTCTGTTATGTCATTTATTTTTAGTGTTATTTCATTATGCTGTTTCACTATGCTATTTATACATTAGGTCTTTTTTCCTTAAAGTTTGATAGATGATAATACATCATGACTTTTATCAGATCTAGTAACTATCCAAGGGGATATTGTTATACCACATAGAGCTAGTAGTCAACGATTCCTGCCTAGTTATTTGTGTCTTAATATTTCTTATGTTTTTCTCTAAGTTCTTCTAGAATCACTCTCATCTCTTCAAAGATTCTGGGAAAAACACTGCTTTTTCATTTCAAAGTACTTATCCATACACTATATGGGGTTGTTTAGAAAGAAAACTAGAGGTTCACAGTCTGTGAACACAGTCATTTCCTTGGGCAAAATTTTCAGTGTAGATTGATTGCTTGAGTTTTAATTTTCTTGCTTTTCTTTTTCCTGAGTACCTTACCATATTTCCAGTTTCCTTTATTTTTGCCTGCATTGGTATCCCTATGTTTGCATAAACCCAGTTATTAAGCATAGGAATCGCTTTGTTATCTTTTAATCAAAATATGTAAGCTAGAAAAAAACACCTTAGTTTTCATTTAGCATCATCAACATCTTCATTATGATGCTGGCTATCTGTTTGAATACATAAATGAAAAGACATTCTACCTTTCAATCTATCTCACTAATTGTATTAATGATTATGTTGTGTTCTAAATGATCTCTGTAGGGTATCTATTATGCATCAGAACATGATATCTGAAAAGATAACAACCAAAGAAAATGAACAAAACACCAAACATTTAAATAAAATTGAAGAAAAGGAATGTAAACAGGAGAAAACAAAAGTAATAAACAATTACTGCAAGCTTAGGATAAGTTTTATTGTCTTTTAAATGAAAGCTACCAAGATTCATAAGATTCTTCTTGGATGTTTTTCTGCACAAGCATGATGACCTTCTCTTTAAGATTTAAAAAGCATGATATATTTGGAATATCATCCATTGTATGTCTTTACAGTGAAAAGCAAACTAAGAAACTAGTGATTCTCAAAAATCATGACAAAAGACTCTAAAATCAAAGAAATCCTTATGAGTTCTATAGAGTTGTTCTTAAAACTAAAAATTTGAAAAGTATGAGGCTAAAACTCATAGCTAATTATAGTATACAGTGGACCTAGGTAATCAGAAATGTATTTATAACCAGGATAGAGTAGTGGAAGAGGAAAGATGATCAAAATTTTGGTAAATGTGGCAATGATGCTGACAGAGATGAGAGACTGAACAGCAGAAGGTTCAATGGATCCTAAAGACAAGAGAAGGTTTGAGTCTCTTTAATGAAAAAGAACCAGTCAGAAAAAGGCAGAAGACAGAGCAGGATGTGGGAGTGGACATGCACAGGAAAAGAATAGAAGCATCCTAGGTGAGTCTCGTTTGTGGATCTGAGTGGCAATGTCCAGATTTCTGTCACCAGTACAGATTAATATCTAAACATGGGGTTTAGAGATCTTGAAGGAAAAAACAAATTCAGCTTTGACCACATTGGGCTTAAATTGAGGAGAGAACAGTATCATGTTTTCTGATGAAAACAATGTAAGGACACCGAAGGCTACAGAGGGGACATACAGGAGCACCAAAGGTAAAGAAAAGGGCATGGGTTGTCTGTTTCATGAGGCAGAGATCACATTTTCATTATGCTAATATATTGTGCTTAATACATTTGCCTATGACAAGAGGCATAACTGTCACAGAATCAATTAAAATATCTATTTGAAATTAAATGAATTAGAATTTAAAGCTCTATGTTTACTTTATGTTAGTTTAAATAAAAAGTCTTACACTTGTTTCAAATCTCTTGGAGATACTAAATATTTCCTGTAGCCTGTGGTAAAGTCATTAAAGAACATTCTCACAGCTACTGCCTAGTGATTTTATGGAAAATTCAAAATATGCTCATTTCTTTTCTCCCTTTACATTTCATTTGTGGTACTATTCTCACCTTTTGCTACAATCTTTCATAAGACATTGAAATACTGTATCAGAATACCAATATATCAGTACTTATGCACTCACGTATAATGAGTGTAATATTTTACAAGCATTTCTTTGATTTTTCTACATTGTCTATAAAGCTTAGGTGATGTACCTAGACTTGTTATGCCACTAAAAACTCTGATCAGGAGTAGACAAAAGCTTCAAGACAAGCAGATGACAGTTTCCGTGATGATTTAGTAGAATTTTTTTCTTTTTATTCATTCTGCCTAAAGAGAGATTTGCACAGGTTACCACAGTGGTTCCTCATACAACTTCCCTCTCCCACAGGGAACAGCAAAGCATGCCAGGAGAAGGGTCTGGCAGGTCAGCACTGCTCTCTCTAGCCTTGTGGTGCTCGGTCCAGGCCCAGAGTTTTGGGTTCATCAGAGGTGTCTTTGGTTCTTTGTGTCTCTTTTCTTCAGTTCCCAGGGCTATTCTCTCCCTCAGCACTGCTCTCATGAAACCCCACCCCAAATCCTGTGTCCAAATCTGGGGCCCCCAGCAGAGGGATTTGGACCTGTTGGAACTAGTCCAGAGGAGAACCGCCAAGATGATCTGAGGGCTGGAGCACCTGTCCTGTGAAGGCAAGCTAAGAGAATTGGGGTTGCTCAGACTGAAGTAGAGAAGTCTCTGGGACATCTCTTAGCAGCCTTCCTGTGCCTAATGGGGGCTACAAGAAAGAGCTGGAAAATGACTTTTTACAAAAGCATGTAGTGAATTCCTACAGGTAAGACCCATATATTTTACTAAAGCTTATCTTCAGCCTTTTGTCATGGAAACTCAGGTTTATTACACACACAGGACCTCAGTTTTTAAAGTCATTCCTCAAATTAATATCATCACACCTATTTTGTTATCCAATATACTTTTCACTAAATTATCAAAACATGCATTGTCTCATGTTGTATGGCTGCATTACAGCTCTATGATCTGGCATTAAATGTAGTTCAAAATATTCCACATATGGGAAGAGAAGGACAGAAACTCAGAAAACCATCTGAAACCTCTGAAGTTTAGTTTTTTTCGGTAGAGATTTCAGATTCTGATAGGCAGACTTTTTTCTTATTTTCCATCTTTGGTAATTTCACATTAAAATTTCACCATAATTTAGATAATACAGACAAATTTGGGGGGCTCAAACCTCCCTATAGAATGTGTTCTCTTAAAACAATGGTTTTTTTATTCAGGGAGGATAAATTTCAGTGCAATATTGCATAAAAATAGTTGTATTATTTGGAAAAGAAATTTAAAAACATACCATACAGTAACAATGAAGGGTGTACAAAGATAAATTCAAGGCTGTAGGAATAGTTATTTGTTTGCAGTAAGTATGTTGGGTTTGTGCCTTTTTTTTTTTTCGTTCTTATTTTAGTTCCTGTTCAATGTTTACTTTCAATCATTGTTTCCTTCAGGAGACCAGCTTATCCCTGACAATAACTTTGCTGGAAAAAATTGCATAACCAGTTTGAAGGGAATTAAATTGTTAGACCCAACCTTTTTTCCTCTTGAGAGGCTTCAGAGGAGTGAACTAGAGTTTAAAAATCAGCAAAATGACATGAAAATCTGCTGTGATTAACATTTGGAATTTATCTAGATGAAGAGATATGTCTTTCTTCTGTATTAATGAGCTGAGTAACTGTCAAACAACAATTGATTTGTGCTTAAAGAACTGAAAAATCAAGCATGCATACAAAATAGGTGATATGCCCAAATTACAGAAGAAAGCAGTGATAGGGCTCCTGAATCCAAACCTTTTGCCTAATGCAAAGCCTTACCTAAACAAATTAACTAAAATATCAGTTGTGCCTAGTATCTTCACTTTAGTACTCTTCTTCCTATCTTCATACATTAGCTGTCATGAATAATTTCTTTTTATTGTAATATATTAAAACATTTTTATAGAAACATACATAGGCAAATATATAAGCATAATATAGGCAAAAAATTATCTGATTGTAATTGAATAGACAATGCTCTATTATTTTTCTACCCACACATTTCTGGTGTCTACTAAGTGCGGATAAGTAAAGTTATATGAATGTTTTCAATACAGAAAGCATGGTTCTGTATTTATTTTATTTTATTACTGTACCTATAAAAATTAATATTTCTTGGAGTTGGATGGGTGTTTTTTTCACTTTGATTACTCTAGATCTCAGTTTCTTTCAGGCAAGTTGAAAATTAACAAAAATTATTACTTGTATCTATTATTAATGGAAGGAGTTGTTTTGTACTGTTTATAAAATCAGGTCTGATTATACTGAGGTCATTTCAATACATAGTGTCATGAAGGGATCATGAAACCAAGTTAAATGTAACTGATTTGTTTCATTTTATTAAAGTATTGCAACACAGGGGAAAAAAAATGTAATACTTTTGGCAATGGAAAGTGAGTTTCTTTGCAGCATTAGCCAAATTTTAGCCACAACTTTTCTAAATTAGCATCTTTGTGTACTGTACTAACAGTCTGTCTTTTTTATTGACAATTTTTTCTCAATAAATTAAAGTTATATAACATCCAAATTCATGTAGAATTGTTTGCTGTAGCCTGTTAAATTACAGCTCTCCTATTTGGCATGGCTTATTAAAGATTAATAGTAGGGCATTCTCTCATTTTAGACTTCAGTTCAGTAGTTAAATCATGCCAAAAAATGTTTTTAAGTAAAGATAACATACCACTTCACATATATTTTTAGATCAGAGTATGTTCTTGAATGAAAGGTGAATTAATTATTCATATGATCCTGATTTGAGATTACTTCTATTTTCTATCATGGAGATGAACAAGTTCATGGTTTGTAATGCCAGTTTCATTTAGTCTGAGCTTTCCCTGCTTGTCTATTTTCTTTTCACTCACTATTGCAAGATTAATTCTCAGGCAAATTTCTAATTCATGAACCTCTATGAAGTCCAAGACTATGAGAATACAAATTTTTCCAAGTAGCATATAACTCAGATTACATATATATATATATATATATGTATACAAATACACACACACACATATATATATATTTATTTAGCTATATGCAGAAGGTTCCTGAACTCTAAAGTATTGATTCAGGACCTGGATTGCTTTTAATGTGCAGCAATGTATAGGCAGCTGACTCATCACAGTTGCTCAAAATTAATGGTGCTTTCTAATTAGATATCTACTAACTATCTAATCCAGCTATTGTGTTCACTGGAGTACAATGGCTCTTGGCTCAGCTTTAAAGTTCTAATGAAGAAGAATATAAATTATTCCCCTATTTCTCTGAATCTTCAGCAATTAGTACATTTCATTCCCATCCTTTGAGTGACTTTTCTCATTCCAGGCCTCCTTATTAAATGTTTGGAAGGTGTAGACTGAGATTACATTGGATTTCCAGTTAAGAAGACCCCTCCATCCTCATCATACCTCATCACCTGATATCACCTAACCTACAGGATCAGTAGAACAGCTCTGGAACTGTGGACTTTGTCAGCATAGGATAGAACACATAATCATGGCAATGATTATATGCATGTGCTTTTACTGAAGAGCTTGGGAATCAGGGGTACAGACCCGAATCTGACTCCGACACGGATTTGAGAAGAACAAGTTTTTCTACCCTTTTCATTATATAACTGAATATTAATTATTAAACCTACATTGTTCTATTGTATACATCGTTTCACTCCAGCATTAATTCTTGTGATTTTCTTTAACTATCATTTCATTTATCATATGATGGATATGCCCCATGTTTAATAATCATCTGCAGTTTCACATGATTCACTAAAGACTAAGCCCAACATCTCTTCCCTTTCCCAGGGCCTACCTGACCCAATCTCCTGAATCCAGTTCTCATGATTTTAGAAACATTTTAACCCAATGCTAACAACTTGAGGGAGAAGACTTCTTGGGTTCACCTCATCAAATGTTTCCAAATAATATAATACATGTATAAATTCCTAAACATATGTGATAATTTTGCATGGAACTACATAAGATTTTTAATTCAGAGCTCAAACACGATGGCTGGTCTGGATCACGGTGTTTTCTCTGAATGGCCAACAACCAAAATGGTGCAGGGAAAAGAGAAGACAGAGAAACATGTAAGTGTTGAAAAAAACTTACATGACAAAATACTCAAACCCAGAGCCATTACTAGGTCTACAGCCTCTAAAAAAGTAGCTATTTCCAGGATGACTTTAGGGAAATATGGCTATGGGCATCATGTGGAAAGAAAATGTTCATTGCACCCTTTGAAAAGTGAGGAGGGGGTTGATCTAGGATATAACTATTAAAAGGTAGAAGACATCTTTAGGTTGAATCAACCAGTCTCTTTCAGTGTTATCTGCTGTATCACATCCTGATCTTTGTGAGACTTTGAGTGACTGCACTCTATCTCTCCTCAGAATACAAACACTACACTAAATAATAATCTGTATGATTCACACATGTGGTGCCGGTTAGAAACAAAGCAATGTGATAGTTGATAGTATAGAAATAGCTAAGTAAGTAGCAATAACTAAATAAAAAGCCTGCAACATGCAGCAGTGTTGAAAAGTACAGAAAATACTGCATTGCTGTATGCCCTTTTGTGGTAATGGCTTCCAGATTCATGATTTGCTTTACTAATTCTGACACCTACCTGCAACCTCTGTTGTGATCCTACTTTTTATAATTTACTTTGAACCTTCAACACTGAATTTAGGTAATTGTCTGTCACTCTTTTTACTACCAAAATCCCTTTTCCTCTTGTAAATTGCTGCTGATCTAGAGGGACACGGGAAGTTACTATTCAAAGCCCCACCAACATGACCCAACACTTCCAGTGGTGGGACATTCACAAGATTTCTGGGCAACCTATTCCAGCATATAACGAACTCTCATTGTAATAATTATTTTGTACGTCTAAACTAAAGCAACCCTCTTTAAAACGATTGCTCCTTGTTCTGCCACTGCAGACTTAGAAAACTGCTCTAAGTGCTGAGAGGTTGCAGCAAGCTTACTCCAGAATCTTCTCTAGGCATCTCCCTCCCTCTCTGCCTTTCCTAATCGGAGAAGTGTTCCAGCTCTCTGAATACTTTTGTGGCAATTCTCATGGGCCTATGTCTTTCTTGTGCTGGGAACCACAGAGTGAGAACAGTACTCCACGTGGGGACTCACCAAAATCAAATAGAGGGGCAAAATCACCTGCCTTGACCTGCTGGCCCCTCTTCTCATGATGCAGCCCGTGAAATGATAGGCTTCCTGGGCTGCAAGTGTACATATTTGGGTCATCCATCAGTATCCCCAAGATTTTCCTCTGCAAGCTGACTACCAACCCACTCATTCTCCAGTCTGTATTAATGTTGGACATTGGCCCACACTAGATGCAAGATCTTGCGCTTGACCTTGTTGAACTCTATGAGATTTCACAGATTCATTTCTCAGTCATGTCAAGACCCCTCTCTCATCCTTTCCCTTAAGTGAATGAACTGCACCACTCACCTTGATGTCATCAGCAAACTCGCTGTGAGTGCACTCAATCCCACTGTCTCTGTCACTGCTGAAGGCATTAAGTGGTATCATTTAAGCACCCTTGAAAGACACCACTCCTTATTTGTTTTGGTTTCGACATCTGGCCATTGACTATAACTCTTTGCATGTGGCCATCCAGCCAGCTCCTTACTCACCTTACATCAAACCAACAGCTCTCTAATTTAGTGGCCAGAATGTTGTGGGGGACTATATCAAATGCCTTACAGAAATCCAGGTGGCTTTTCAGTTTGATGTAGTCATTTTACCGTAGGAGGTCACCAGATTAATCAGTCACCATTTTCCCTGGTGGAGCCATGTTGGCTGTCAATAACCACCTCCCTTTCTTCCATATGTTTTGACTTATCTTCCAGGAGGATCTGTTCCATGTTCTTACTGTTCTTAAAAGCTATTTAAATAAAGGTTTTGGTTCCTCATGTGTAAAACTTTACTTTTTGGTTTAAATGCAGATTTTGTGTACTGGGAAAAGGCATGCTGATAGCAAAAGTGTAGCTTCAAATACTCATTCACCTAGTGCAGCAATAAGTTCAGCTGAGGTTGACAGGATTTAAAACCTACTTTGCCTAAGAAAGCAGACCAGAAAACCAACAGCAGTGGCCACCTAATGGAGAGAGAATATAGAAAGAAGATAGGGTACTCTTACATTTTTACATCCCAAACAAGATACACAGATAATTCAGTCTGCAGACTGTCATAATTCTCTGAAAATTTCAAACCTGTCACTGTCACAAGATTTGCATGATGCTTGCACTACTCTTTACTGAGTATTAGGAGAAAGGTATTAATATGAGACTAGTTAACTGATAAAGGTTCCTGGATAAAAATAGGAAGTCTACATAATATTTTTATATACACTTTTTTTTCTCAATTATCATTCAGTTAATAGCTAGCTGGCATAAAATTTAAATATACCTCTGCGATCCCAATACTAAAAGTGAGAAATTGCCTTTAAAGGGAAACTAGGGAGAAAAGTCCACAAACCAAACAGCCTTTCTAATATAACCAGCTAACAATTAGCATCATTGAATCAATTACATAATTGTAGGAGGTAGTAAAAGTGATTATTATTTCTAGTGTTAAAAGGGAAAAGAATTCTGAAAAAAACCTCAACTTGTTTTGATTGGAGTAATATGCTATGCTATATATGCAGATATAAGCACTTCTGGCATGGTGTGGAGAAGAAAAGACTAGAAATTAAAAAGCAGAAAAGAGAGGAAGTAGATTCAGAAACAAGAAAATGAAGAAGAATGTAACTTACTACCCAAGATTTTCTCCTTCTCCTTTATCTTAAAGAAATAGAGTAGGAAGATGAAAAATATTTGTAAGCATGATACATGCCTCTGTAGAGAACATAATCACACTGAATTTCAGTGAGTTTCTCTAGGTGCAACAAATTCAAAAGCTCTTCTCTTACATTATTTTGCTCTTATCAGTGGAGAAGCACCTCCCAGAGGTCAAAAAATATCCCTAGTCTGAAGCGAACATTTTCACTCATCAGCAAGATACAGATGTTAAAAGTACAAATTTTACTGTTAGAAGCCTACATATAGGGTTTTCGTTATAATAAAGGTATTTTCATGATTGAAACAAGTGTTTAGTGTGTTAATTTTATTTTCTCTGTTTCTTCAGTATGAAATGAACGTAAAACAAGTGTAGCTTTTAAACTTTCCCTTCCTTCTTAAGAAATCGATGAACTCAGGAAATATTTGGTTTCTGCCTTTTATCATAGCCATTCCAACTGCAGTTTTGTAATTAAAACTGCGTTTTTAAAGAAATATACATCTCTTCATAATCTGGACTTTCAATCATATAATTAATTTTTAAAAATAACTAACCAATTAATTTTTTTTTAATGTTATATAATCACTGGTTTGGTATCACATATGTGAGCAGATCTTGGAGCCTATGAGACACTTCTTAATGGGAAGTGAATAACTGCAATATTAAACCCTGATTGCTAAAGGCACAGTCTCATGACCAAGTAAAATTCTGTGATTCCCACAGCATATCAATAAACATTAAGTTCTTTGGCTCAGTTACTTGTATTTCTGCAGCAGTTATAGCAAAGTCAGGAAACAGAAAAAGAATATGGACTAATGTTTGCTTTAGAGTATTGAACTTTCTGTCTGATGGAGCTTGAAACTATATATATACAGGTTTCTGCTATGTTCCAGGGAGCAAAACCATGAAGGAGCAGGATATTGATATTACTGACAAATAAGTAAATACACAAACACTAAGTACTGAATGTGTCAGTCACTGTCTGTTTTGTGGATACATATTGTGTGTTCCTGTGTACTAGGAACTTGATGTGTGAGTGAAACGAATAGCTGTGTCTGCCCTTAACTCAGGCTGTGGGCAGACTCAAAGCTATCTGTCAGAAGAAATAGATCTACTAATGAAAAGGGGTCAGAAAAGACTATCTAATGCACAGCAGCAAAATTGGCTGTAGAAAAAAACAAACCCTGGTGTTTGCTTCTGGTCAGACTCTTCAGGCTTTACTCAAGATAAGCAATGCATACTTACCTAAGTGAGTCTATTAAAATCTATTCAGTGCAGGGCCTTGAAAGCAACAATCTTGGAAAATGAAACTTAGTAAAGTGTTAAAGGTTTGCCATTAAGGGGTTTGGAAAGAGAAGTGAATAGTAAAAGTCAGCAGGCAAGGAAAAAATCTGCAGTTGGCTGCAGCTTTATGGATAGATTACCAAGCTGGTCTGAACAGCTGGCAGCAAGGATTGCGTCTGCTGGGAGAAAGACTGTGTTACATACCAAAGATGTATTCCCTGCATGTGTATGTTTGTTTATATCCAACAGCAATAGGAACCTAATTACTCTTTACCCAATTGTGACTGAAATAAAAGATAATATCTTTACTTCACAATCTGCAAGAACAGAGAAGTGTTTATCCAGCAAATTGCACCTCCAAACACTGCCATTGACAGTTAGTTCTGGTCTTTCCAAGCTTCCGATATATAAACCTCATCTTTTTGCCATTTAAATGCCTAATGTCTGCAAACGGCTAAGTATCACACTCAGTCAGGCTCGTAGATATATAGAGAAGCAATATTTAGAGCATTAAATATTATACAGATTGCACTATGCCAGCTGCATAAAACTGAACAGGCAGTGCTTTGAAAAGGATGAGATTTGTGCTGGCCATTTACTAAGAAATGGACTTTTTAAAACAAGATGCTCAGTTCTCATTTACCCAGAAAATATGACAGAACTTTTTATATTTGTCATACGCTCACTATGTTAAAAATTAGGACAACTGGAACTAAAATGAATTAATCAATTCGTATGTCCAAAGACTGTGCTCAAACTAACTTTGATATGCTATTTGCCTTGGATAATTATTTTATTGCTTCTAGCTATCTTTGATACATAAGAAGCCTTAAATGTTTCTTTCATTAAGCTTGAAACTGTTTGACAGACCCATTAGCTTCAGCAAGCTTTGTGACTCACTTGCTGACAGCAATTAGGACTCCCAAAGATGTCTGGATAAGCCAAAACCCCAAGAGCTTCATAAGGTGAGAAGAAGATCATGAGATTTATTTTTCCTAAAATAGGGCTTAAAATCTCCTGGAAAGAAAATCAATCTAAAATAATTAAAACTTCTTTCACTCCAATGAAAATGCTATTCTGTTGCTAAGCACCTGATTTGAACAGAGGAATTTAGAGTGTATCTCCCCACTCTTTCATCTCCTTCAGATGAAATTTTCCCATTATCATTGAATTTGCATTCATTTTTTTCAAGTTCTCTTTTGGAGAAACAGTTACCAATTTATTAGGTTAAATAAAGAGATATGGAACTGACAGCAAAGACCCTTTTCTGGGCACTATATCTGTAGTCATGTATTTGCTCAGAATAAATACACAACCCATGACTTAACTCTGCTCATTCTCTAACAGCTTGACCAGAAATAAGGCATAAATCCAGAATTTCCCCCTTGAAATATTTTAGATACAGTATATTCGATTGTAAATTTATTTCCCTTTAAAAAATGTAACTAGTTTTATATAGACTTCAGATGAATGATATGACAACTATACGGAAAAGATAAACTGAGAAGAAATAACTATTAAAATACCATCAAAATATCATCAACTTTAAGACTGAAAAAGCTCAGGTAGAACCTGTTAGAAAATTAAAAGAACATTTTCACCAGGTTTGTATTTTGTAGTCAGAAATAATTAACATCAGATATGCTGAATTAAACTTAATTTTACCTATCCAAAAATCAATTAAGTACACCTCCCAAGACTTTGTTTTTTGACATATAAGGAAGCTGAGTAAGTATTCATTGGTCTTCTAATGTGTAACCAGACAAACTCTGTCCACTGCCTAACAACCCATATAACATATCTGGTTTCACACAAGATACTCACTCTTTTTTATTCTTCATCAATTTCAACATTACTCTTTCAAGACCAAATTTCTTGATGTCAGGGTTATTTTAAACAAAACAATGTCTTAAACTATTGTGCTTGGATTCCTTTCAGCTGCTTCCAAAATGCTGCAATTAAAGCAATGTGTTAGTCAGTAATTGGCTTGAAATATAAACAGACACCAACTTAAAATTGGTCTAAAATAAAACCAAACAAAAGTGGAAAATTAATTGTAATTTGTAATTCATTATTGTTGCTAATGCATCTTTTATAGACTAGACTCTCGCTGGAGCCGTTGGCAACAAAATACCTCATTAACCACTGAACATGACCCCTGGGAACACTAGTAGTCACAGAGACACCAGCTCCTTTATGTTTTGTTTCCACCTACAAAATCCTTTGGATATGCAAGTTACGACAGCTGCAAATGTGTGTCACAGCCTTTGTGTCTACACTACTAGGAGCTCCAAAGGCTGATCTCTCGCAACCAGGCCAAAAGGTGCAGGAAGTGAAGGTATTATTATTTTACAAACATAAGCTTCAAAAATGACAGCTGGCATCTCAGACAGAAGTCACTAAGATTTTCATTCTCATACAGAGGAGGCTAAATTGATTAATAATTACAGGATGACTTATTCTGCTCTAATTTTCAATGGCTGGGTACACAGGTCATTTAGAATGGTTTTGTTTTCTCTTATAAATCCCATATCGAGACTTACAAGATATAAATCATATTGTAAGTAAAATCCATTTGCTTGAAAAGGAAACATTCTTGACGAGATATTGAGGCCCAGAGAACAACTGTTGTGAAGCAGGGCTGTTAAATAAAAGAAGCAGTCTGCCTCATCTTTCACTGACAGTCATTCATTCCCACCCCTGCGTTTTCTGTTTTCTGTACTGCAACAACCATTTCACTGTCTTTACAGTGAATTATTCAGGGAACAGATCCAGCTGAAAACTATCCCAGCAAAAACAATACCTATTATTCTTTGGAATCAGTCATCCTGGTGTGGTTTGCCATGAAGAAAACCAAATCCCTCTGCTGGTGTTGAATTGATGCTCAAAACAGTAAGGTCTTAAACCCTTAAAATGTATTAAATTGTAACAGAAGAGAACAGTAGCAAAGTTTGGTCATGATGGTACAGAAAATATTCTGTTTAGGAAGGTGTGATTGAAACTGTATAGAAAAATAAGTTACTCATAAAGAAAAAATTTTCAGTTTCAACAATTCCCAAAAACCTTAATTCTATGAAAGTTGATTGCTTTCATAGTTGCCTTAATGGAACATCTTTTAAAAAAATTCTTGTTATTGATATGGGGTGAAAAGTAAATTTCAAATAAAGCAGATAGATAATCACAGCTACTTATAATAATTGGAAGAAGATTTTAAAAAAATGTTTTTCCATGTTGCCTTGTATACAGTCACATTAACATGACTGTCACCACTCAGTTGAAACTGGAGTAGCATAAGCAGGCAAAGTACATTTCTGCTTTTGATCCCTTAACATTAGATTTATGATTTAGTAATAGCCAAAGCAATGCTTTTGCACTGCGTGTCCCAAAGGCAGTAGCAGGTAACCCAAAGGTGTAATCAAAATTAACCAACAAATGATGAATTTTAAATATGAAAGGTTTAGAAAAACTGCTCTAGGCTTATCTGTACTTCAATAATTATTCATGGAAGATTTGCACTTTATATTATCTGTGAGCAGATAATCCTCAAACAAAAAAAGAAAAGCAAAATCTTTCAAATAAATTAATACTTATGAATGATTTGTTCAACTCTAATTTCACCACACTAATTTAACTTTATTAAAAACACGCAAGCATTTTCAATTTATAAAAGTTAATTGAACTTACAATAATAATTTATCTGATCTTAATAAATCAGATCACTTGTTATGATGCAGGGAAATGTCTTTTAACAAGGGCCATTAAAATATCAGGGGATATCTGTGTTTTGAACTATGCTTTAATCCATTGTATAAATGCACATTCAGTAGAGACATTGAGCATACTTTGTAAGGCCCTTTGCAAAGTAGTTAGACTTTTTTTTTAAGCTCTGAAAGCATTTTTAGCATAGTAGTTGTCTGCTTTGATCTGAGTTTTTAAATTAGGTATTTATTTCTAAACTGATTTCATGCACTGGAAATTATTGTGTATTTCTTATAGATAACCTATGACTTCCTAAAAGAGGTCCCTAAGACAAGAGAGCAGACTTTATTGTTTCCATCTCTTCTCATTCAGTAAGGCAAGGCTTTTGTAGAAAAAAAAATAACATAAATTCAATGAAAGGAGAGATGAAGGAATATTGTAAAAGTCATTTACATTCAAAATATTTGAGTATATCCTATTTTCATTTTTAACAGCAACAACTGCTTTGTATATTCTTCTTGCAATACACTAGATGCAGAGAGTAGCTTAATTCAAAGACAAAATAGGTTAACCTGCATTTTTTATAAATTGTTCAAATTCTGAGCTTCTATTGAACAAAACAAGGCTGGGTGAAAATGTTACAAGAAAGGAAACCAAAAACAACATTTGCATGAATGCTGAAAGCCAAAGCAAATAAATGTTTAATGACTCTGCTAAAGAATTTGCTGTCTCATAATTTCTCCAGAAGGTGACTTACTTTGAAAGGTATTCATCCCCCTCCTAAATATCTTGAGTAGATTCAAGTCCACAAAGCACCTGCCATCCACCATGAAGAATATTATATATCTCCTCCTTTAGAAGGTTGTTTCATGCAGTGCCTCAGGAGAGTTTTTATATGAGATCAATAATATTTTTGAACTTCTGAGTGATTAAGAAATGTGTCTGAATTGCTCTCAGGGACAGATAAATATAACATTTATGGGAATAAAGAGATGAATATAGTAGCAATGAAATGAAACATAGCATCTAGAAAAAAAACAGTGTCAAGGCTGGTATGGCTATATTTCGTCTTCCAGACATTTAGGTTTATTGGAACAAAATTGTGTGCTGCATTCACCTCAACCCCCAGAATATACAGACTCACATGCACTAAACTTTTTTAATCCTTTCTTAAATAAAGTAAAAATGCAGAGGAAAATAATTTCAGGCACATCACCAGTAGAGCAGGTAAACAGACCATTAGGAAGTCAGGCTGCTATATCCACAGGCTCACTGCCATCTGTATAAATCCAGCCTCCTCCATCCAGATCCATCTAGGCAACTTTCTTGAAAACAAATTTAGCAGCTTTATGGTTTGAAAGGAGCAAAGTAAGAAAATTTTTGGGTGTGATTTAAGGGAACCCCTTCTCCACTGCCAAGATGTCTTGTTCGTAGATAAATGTATAGATACGAAATAGAGTTGATTGAGTACAGGAACAAATGAAATGTGGTCAGGAAATGTTAACACTGAAAACATCACTAATCAAAGGGCTTTTCCCATTCCAGGTGTTGCCCACAACGGTGAGTGATGGTAACTGAAAATACATTGAAGAAGAATGTGATTCAAGTTGTCCAGGAGAAAACGGAGACAGGGAGCGCCACGTTGCTCATGGAAGTTAGGGAAAGATAGCAAATAGATGAGGAATAGGAATTTCTGTGCCTGTCCACGCTGTTCTTTAAGAGATAAGAACATGGAGTGGCTCCCAGACAATATATTTCCTTTCTGTGATCTCCAGGATATTCGAATATCCTGGTAGAAGTAGTATGTTGAAAGCACACTGATAAGCCTGGCCTGCACCTGAAGGCTGACAGCTTTTGCACAATAACGATCTGAAACAAATAATTCATTTGATTTTGAAGTGACTTAATGAATGCAACTCCAAACATAGTTCTAATAGTTTCTCTGGGTTAAGACATTGTCTCTAGACAGTTTCTCCTTGAAAATAGTGTAGGGACAGCAGGATCTACATATCTTAGAACACTAAATAAATTCATATTACTTTGTGATCAAAGTATGCTATGAGTGCTGAATGCCAGTTATTTCAGGGAGTCAGCACAGTATGATCCACATTTATTACTGTGCCTCTCTGCAGAAACCCATGGGGCAGGGTATTAGAATTCACTTGTCTGGATTATTCCACTCTGGTTCATGATACTGCCACAGCCAGGTCCCAAATTCAGAATGTAGCAAATAAATATTCAAAAAGTAAATTTTTAAAACAAAATAAAACTATATTTTTAAATGAATTACATAGCAGAAAAATGGCTCCAGATCTTGTTGCTGTAAAAGTAGAGACACTAAATAATTTTCTGTTTTTTTCTAAATTTTAACAAACATCTACTTTTTCAATTTGCCACATAGATTAAGTTACTAAAGGCACACAAAAAAGGAAATCTTCAGTGCAAATAGTTCTGTCTAATTCTTTGCTGACTAAATCCTGTTTAATTCTAAATTAAATGAGAAGTCACAGTAAATCAAGTCCAGTATGCCTGTCTTCTTCCCTGTAGATATAATTACATGCCCCTTTAAGAGCTCACTCTATCTATTGCCAAAATGGAAAGTATTTAGGGGAGTGGGAAAGTGGAAGATTTCTTATAAAATCACAGCTTGTGGTAGCAAAAGCTTAGCGGCTTAGAAGAAAAAGCAAAAATTTACTGGAGGTGGTAATGCAATTCCACCCATATAAATTCTAAATGATTCATGTGCCTACTAGGCTTCATAAAACAATATCCTCAGCCATATCCTTTACTCGGAATTCACTTAGGGTCCTGTTGGATTGGGGCAACATTTCCAACTAGCGCAGCAGCAGATTTCTTGTGAAAGAAGTGAAATAATCTCTGATACAGAGAGTCTCTTTCTTGGAAAATTAGAAGAAAAAGTAATTCTGCAGTACCAAATGTTGGAATAAGTGGTTTAGAAGTGTATGTAAATGTAGCCACAAAGATTATGAGTGCAGAATGCTAAGTTAGGGGAAATTAGTATAGTGGCTACATTTCTATACTGATTTTCCCCCTATTTTTCCTCCTTAATTGATTTACTTCTGTTTGTTCTGCAATACAAATTTGAATCTTCTATGTCCTTGAATAGGGAACTGACATTCAGCAGACAGAACAGATCATCATACTGTGAGCAATAATGGCAAAACTGAACAAAACCCTGGGCTATAAAAGATTTGCTTAGAACGTTTTCTGAAAGTGATGCAAACTACAGTGAATGGAAAATTGAGACTTTCTTACCTAATCTTGAATTTATGTTTTGTGCTGATGAACTCCACAGACATTCAATAGCATGACTTGCTGACTGGTCATAGCAGCTGCAAGCTCTTTTAGGGAAAGGAGGCCAGGAAATATGAGCTGTAAAATTATAATGGAAATAAGTTTTTAAAGGAATAAAAAATAAAACAATTGCTATTGATTATTACACTAGATGTTAATTTGTAGCTTTAAATCATTGGTGTCAGGGTAATGCTGTGGAAAAAAGGAAGAAAAAGTACCCCAGATGGATTTATTTAATGATTTTGTCTGGCTAATAGGTATTTTAATCTATTTGTAAACCTGATGTGTGGTTTGTGTGTGGTCTTACATGTAAACACAAAAGAATATATTTCTAAGTGGTATATGTGGGAATAATGGAAAAGAATAAACTAAGGAAGAGAAAATGTAAAAGGGATAATAACAGCATCTTTTGGATCTCAATTTATCCCAATGTAAACAAGTCAGAGTAGAGAGTATATGAAGGAAGGTTGTGGTACGTAGTAAAATACCCAAACCAACAACAAATAACCCACAGTGAGCAGACCAAACAGCAACATTTTCAAGTGTTATTAATAAAGCCTGGATCCTCTTTCCAAATATGACATAAATGGTGGGGAGAGTCTTGCAATAAGACTTGGGATTCAGAAATCCCATCGCATTAACTTTTCTTCTGTTGTAGTGAAAATCTCAACTTGCTGAAGACCGAAAGTGAGTGTGTTGAGGCACAAAGAAAGAGATTACCCAGGCTCTTATGACACATGATTATTTGTCAATTTACCATGGCATAATTGCACATGTGAGCCACAGAGTTTTTTCAAGTATTTCTAAAAATGTAAAATAGATTTGTAATTCTCTTAGGACACTTGAATATTTTATTCTTTTGGACTTGTGAGATATTCTGCCTGTCTTACCTTTCTTATCTAATATGACTACAGAATGTCACATCAGCCACCAGTTATTTCTCAAAATGTAAAGATCCTGCCCCAAAAAATCCTGAAAAGACATGAAAGGCATGTGCTCTTACCTAAGTGTCGTTGTTCTACTCACAAACACACACACACACACACACACACACTTTGGTGAGAATGCATGAACGGTTTATTACAACATCTGACTCTACTTTTATAGTATTTCTACAAAGGCCAGGGATTGGGGCAGAAGGTTGACACCTCTCCCCATCCCATTGGTCAAGACAACTGTCCATCAGCTGTCCATACCTCTAATACAAAGAATGTAAACTACCTTGAACTAATGAAAACTTTGCTTCTATTTATAACACCTGTGTGTGAGAAACAACCTAAGAACTGTGAACTGTGAGACACAAACAGAAGGCTGAAAAATCAGGGTGACACATAAACTACAGAATTGCTGACTCGTCCCTTATTCAGATAAACAATCTTGGAGTTTACATATCTCCTTAAATGGTGTAAATGGAAGAATGTCCAATATTTGTGGTTTTTCCACTGTGTCAGAGGATCGCTGTAAGTTGTTGTAGTTCACTTCACATTAGAACATCTCTGAGAAAAATTGTTGAAACAGCAACTTGATACTTCATGTAGTTCTAGGAAAAAAAAAATCTATTCAGTCTTTTCAAAGTCCTAAGTTATAAAGCTAATATAGATCTTGACCTAAAGAACAAAACCATGGGCATTTTCTTGTTTTATAGGATGTAACTTAGCCTAATGGGAAACTTGCCTATAATTTACCTATATTGACTATTTCTTACTTCTTTTATCTCTGGTACAGAGATGGGTACATATTTCTTGGGAAAAAAATCAGCTATCCAGAGTATCATATAATAGAAGAAGAATCAGAAAATATTTTAAATGGATGATACCCTATCTTGAAGCTAGAGCTTCTTGTGGTGTGCTACAACACAATTAGAATATACAGATACAACTTTTGAAAGAATTGACATTAATTTCCTATAGTATTATTTCTCTAATCTTGAAGAAAGAAATATACTTTTCTGTGGGAACTCTAGGTGAATGCTGCATGTGCATAAGTGATGCCATTTTAGCAGTTGCTACTGCTCCAAAATGTTTTTCATTTCTCCATGAAGGGTGCTCCATCCAGTCAGTGATTTTTTTTTTCTTACTATGTCTACAAATACAGTACTGTTATGTTTTGAATCATATGCAACTGTTCAGACACCTGCATCTGAATGCTAAACATAAAAATGTTCAGTTTAAAATAAGACTAAATAAATCCAAGGAGTGTATAATTGAATCTTAATTTAATTTAATAAATCCTATGAAAGAGGAAATGTTTTCTAATTTTATTTTTGGTATCAAATTCTTACATTATTTTAGGTGTATCAGCCAGAGTCAGGAGGAATTTCATAATATTAAAATTGTACTCAAATCAAGCATAAATACAAAACAAATTTCTTAGCTAAGCAGACTACAATAATAAACAGCTCTCTCAAATTCAGAAATCCAACCATAAGTGCTGTATCCATTAATATCCCATCACCCAGAAAAACACCTTAAAATTTATAATTCTTCAAAAATCCAAACTAGATAAGGCCTAGAAGAGAAAAGGTATCTGTGACAGAGTTTGCGTGTAAAGCAAACTATCCAATATAGTCCGTGGAAGAAGAGAAATTATCATCTTCCATAACCTCTCTCTCCAGTCTTGATATAAGTTACCACCTGTCTCAGTACCCTTCTTCAGACTTATGGCATTGTTCAGAGCAACTGTGAATCTTCTTCATATTTTTCACCCTTGCACTTAAAGTGACAATAAATAGTTATGTTTTGGTCAAGCCACTGTCTTAAAACATACTTCAAAAACCATTGAAAACCAGCAGAAATTGCAAAAATATTGGTTTAGAGTATTTGCTCCCTGCAAGTCATTCAAATAATTATTCCTTTAGGAAATCAGATATCTAAGGTAAAAGCTCAGCAATTAGTCCACTATAAAAGCCAAACAGAAATTGTCAATTGAGCTCTCTTTCATGGTCAGAGAAAAGCCAGAAAAACATCAAAGACAGATGGAATGGATCACCCTCTGGAGATACTTATCTCTATTCATTAATCATGGAGGAGTGCAAGAGACTAAATTAAAACACCTAAATGTTAGGAAATGGATGAATAAAAATCTAAATGCAAACACTGTTAGGAAAAATTATGTATGTAAACTTTTTCTAACTTTTTTAATAGGGACCTTTGTCATCCATCCTCTTGTGTCATCACATCTGCTTTCTCTACAATTAACTAATGATTTAACCAACCGTTTTTTAAAGTCTATTTTTTTTCTAACCTGTTCTATTTCATTTTTTCCTGTCTTGAAGTGCATACTGGTGGAAATGGGAAACATGAAAGGAAATAATGATGAGATTTTTCATGTTTATTAGCTCTACACACTATTTTTCCTGTTTGGTCAATTGATAAGTTTATTTATTTTGAATTCTCCTCCAGTCTTCCTTTAATTATGCTCAAAAAACCGACTGAAATGATTTAACTATTCTAACTCCATAATTATATGGTCTAGAATAGTTTTATACTCTGCTCAAACTAATTTTCATATTCCTAAGGAAAGACCAGGTCAGAATTCCATGCATCAGAATGAAAGCAAAATTTCTGTGCTATCTACACTCTGTATGTTTATTTCCATTGTTTGTGATTACCCCACTGCTTAGCCACAACAAAAAACTGTACCACAGAATGACACACAAGGCTATTTTGTTATATCATCCTAAAATGCTCATATTGCTTCCAACATAAAATAATAGCATTTTTACAAGAGTACCTTCCTACTAATACAAGATCCTTGACTTCAAGGAGATGGAAATAACTTATCTGCTCTGAAGCCAACCTGTATGTTTTAGCCCATCTAATCAACTCTGGAAACAGAACTATCATCTAGCTTTAAATGAAGCAAGGAAAGCACATTTCCTTTTATTCTGTTAGTTAATTACCAAATAATTGTTTTGTAGATACAAGAATCTTGTATCCTGCTTGTATCTAAGCAATAATTGCTGTTAAGAATATGCTTTCAGTAACTGGGAAAATTATGTTATTCTTTAGCAGTTTGTCAAAACAGATTTGAAAAAAAGAAAAAAAATAGCGTGAGGATTATTTTAGAGGAGGCAGCATTAGACAGTTACACATACGCAATAAATGTATTCTTTTATTCAGCATTGCCACATCTCTTATGATGAGCCTTCACATTGTGAAAATGTATTTTTTTCCTAATTTTAACATTTTGGAGGAGAATGTTTACTCTTGTGGGCATAATACAAAATAAGTCTAAAGAAAAAATGTGCTGGAAAATGTTCCCCAAAATCCTGTTATTAGCAACTGGATTGAGCTATTGTTCCAACATTTTCACTAGTATGAGGTTACTGATAAGTGCACAGAATTTGAATTTAAATGTATTCCAAATTCATGATGTTTGGCCTTAAACAATGAAGAAAAAAAAATGGGACTTGATATTTCCAAGATACATATTTAATACACATTTGTTCAAACTCAAACATCAAAATAAATCACAGGACATGTGAAAACACACAGATTGAACTTGAAAGATTAATATGGGTTTTGAAATATAAAAGTTCTACCGTAAGTAAATGCTGTAGAAGTGTTTATTGCTACAAGAAAAGATGGCCTTCACACTGAGCCCGTGCAGCTTGTTTTCTTCAGTGATTTGATCTTTTCTACTTCTTTCTTGTGTAAGAGACATGGCACATTTTAATAGGGAAAATGTCAACACAGCACGGTAAGGAATCAGTCCCAAAAACCAATCTCTATTTAATAAAATATAAAAACCTCCTAAAAATAGTGATGCTGCAAATGTTATTAAGAAATATTACATTTCAATGATTTTTGTAGTCAAATATTTTTTTCTTTCATTTTTTTCTTTTTTTTTTTTTTTTTGTAGAGATAATATTTTATTTTGGAGTGCAGTTTTACTTTTGAAGTTATTTGAGTTTTAACCATTCAGGGATTAATGTTTCTAAATCTGTATAATTAGACTTTAGGGATAGCTGATGTTTCACATCTGTGTTCTAAATACTTCTTAATGAATCAGTTGAAAGGCAACAATATAGTTCCCAGAATCTTCTTTTTCTTGCTTTGTTTCAGGAAAGTCTTGCTTTTATGCAAACAACTACAAAAAACCCTACAACAGCAAAACAGTGCCAAATTTAGTCTCAGGCAAAATTATCATAGGAATAATAGTGTCCAGAAACAAGGCTATTTTTTAAAAGTGAGCCTGTTAAATATTTGATGAAAGAGGTTATATATCTTAGCATGCCCAAAATAGCAGAGGTATTTCGGAGGATACCCCACTCCTCCCTTCCTTCCTGTTCTTGTGCTCACACAGGACTGCTACCCTCATGGCTCTCAGCCTAACTCTCTTTCCCACCATTTGGCATGACCAGAAGTTAAAATCAGAAAAAAAAAAAATAGGAAATAAGCATAAATAAATAAAACAAATGTGTTCATTTTGCAAGAGATAGAAGAAACAATCATTCCTAGTGTCTTGGGTTATGTAACCAAAAAAATGTGTAGTCTATTCCATCTGTTGGGGAGATGTTTTTCTTTATCTCTTTCACCACCCGTCCACCCTTCAGGGGGCATCTTTTGGTAATGGGCCATTAAGGCTCACCAATGGCATGACACATTACATCACCCCATTGGATAACCTCTGATAAAGGGCCATTAAAGCTTACCAAGGAATGACGCATCATCCCATTGTGAGATGCTCCACCCGGGGTGGGGGGTGGGGGGAGGGCGAGCCAACCCTTCCTAGCTAGATAAAAACTGAGACGTAGGAACACCAGACAGCCAGTCTTCCATGGATCCCAGAGGAGCCTGCTTTTTTTTGTTATTTTGGGGTTTTTTTAATATTCCTAGTAAAAATCTGCTATTCCTATACCCAAGTCGTTGCCTGAAAGCCCTTAATTGCAAAATTATAATAATTTGGAAGGAAGGGGGTTTCCAGTCTCCACTTCAAGGGAAACTCTAGCACTTTCCTTGACAGACAATTGTCTTTCCAAAACTGGGACACCTACATAACTGCAGAAGCTGTTCTGGAAGTAACTATGCCATTGTTCCCAATCATCACTACCAACGTTCGTTGTCTCTTCTGCTCCTTCACAGTCATTTGAATCTTCAAACACTTCTCCCAGCTTCAGTGTCTTTTCATATATTTTTGTGTTCTTTTTATTTTAGGGTTTCCTCGTCACAGACACATCTTTTAATATGATTTTTCTTACTTTGCACTTATCTGGGAAATAGAAATGTTACTATTAAGCACATATTACAATACTGTATGTTTTTTTTAAATTTCTTTAATTACACTGTAGTGTAATTAAGTTTACAGCATGATCATCATTCTGTAAATGGATTGTGCCATTCTGCAGTGTTTCATAAAATAACCACTGATTATTGTTTTCAAGAGAAGATGTAAACCTTTTCTTAGTAAGTCATCTAATAAAATTATCTGCGTAAGTGTTCCTGTTCATTTCCTGAATGAAATCAATTCATTCTTAGTAGAACATTGAGAGTTGAGAGCATTAGGAACATCAAGATGTCATAATCAGGATTTGAGTATAAGCTATCCACTGAATGGTAAATTTACAGTTTCATATTTCTTTTTGAGAGAGTTTCCAATCAAAATTCTCTACTGTTTTTATTCTGTTGATGTTTCAGCTTTATTAGCATATTTTCATTTCTTTATTATGCAGTTAGGGGCATTTTTCTCCATGTAAAATAAATATAAAATATGAAATTTCAGGGATTAAATTCATATCACTATAAAAAGAACAGAGGTGTTCCTATCCATAATGTTCTTTTTACAAGAATTCATACAGCACTTCACCTCAGAAACAAGCAGTGCATGTCACTGATTTAGAAAAGTTAAAAATATCTTTTCAAGTTCATAATTCATAAACATTGTAAGATTTTAAAACTAGTTGTATCCTCGGGTCATCATAGTTTTTTTCATCAGTGTAACATTAGAATGAAGCTGGAAAGTTAGACACACTTTTTTTTTCTGAGAAATGCTTTCGTATGGTAAAGTCCTACAGCAATGTAGAGCTGTAGGTCCCAGGCACAAAAGGTTTTTCCTTTTATGCTATATCCTCTGGAGGTATCAGATAAGTACCTTAAGTGTTGGGACATGCATGCATATGAGACAACAGGCTTGAAATTTCTCTGAATTATGCTCATATCATCCTTCCTTGATCACTTAAGAATGGTGAAATGCAAACATGGGTATGGCAGAGCTCCACAAAATGAGCAAACTTCAGCTGCAGCTAAATATCTGGGACCAGATCCAAAAAGTATTAGGCATCAAGGATATCAATGGGAGTTAGGTACTTAAGTATTTTTATGTTTTCTTTTAAAGTTCAAAATGTTTTATGTTTTGCATTTTTTCTCTGTTGTGTTTCTAACACTGCCTTTATATAAGAGAATAATTTTTTTTCTTAAGATTTATAATTAAATTTATAATTACTTAGTGAACCTAATAACAGTTTCACTTTTCTAGCAAACAACAAATTTTTTATTAGCTCTCTGTCATGTCTTTCTCTGTCATATTCTTCCTTTTTTTTTTTTTATTGTTCCTTTTGTCTTCCTCACGATGCTTCTTATGTATCAAACACAGTCGTGGAATACATAACATTTTTTCAAGTTTTGACAATTATAACCTAATGTCATCATTTCTGAGAATTAGAATGCCACCAAATTAACAGATTTGTGCTTTGAATCTCCTTGATGTCTGCAACTGAAACCTGCATGCAGACATGCAAGTAATTTTCTTGCTTCAAGGTAAGATCAGCTCTAATTAACTCAACTCTGAAGTACAAGAAATATTCTCTGAGGTGAGGTGAAGTATAAAGCAGGAAAAAAAAGAGTAGGCATGAAAATTTTTCAGAACATCTTACTTTGGGGTATGAAAACATATAGGTAAAATATTCAATTTTTGTAACTGCTCCCTCAGCTTCCCACTATAAAAACCAGAAAAAATTGTTTGACTATCATACAGCATAGGAACTGAAATTCAACTGCCCTTGAAATAAGGCATTGTCATGGGTGGAGTGGGAGCTTCCAAGTTTCTTAGAGAAGCCCTTCTGTTGGCTCTTGAGGTGCAGAAAGGACCCCATTGCCTTTTAAATCACCACAGGGAGCAGCCTTGACATAGGTGGATCCAGTGATTGCACATCTGTACAACTTTGTCCTGCATGATTAAGGATGGAAACCAGATATATTTTTATAAAAATTAATGATTTATTATGAAAAATGATTAGAAAAAAAGATCTTAATCATAGTCTTCTGCTACACAGTATAGAAACTAAACCCACCAGTATAGTATAGTGTACTGTATCAAAGCAATTGTATTAAAGCCAGCAAAGAAACACCACAATAATTAGGAAGAGATTGATGTTATTCACTTATACCAATGACTGTAAGCAACTCTTTCACTCAGCCTTGAAGAGCAACTCAAAGGGTGTCCCCATGCAAGGGAGGAATTTCCTCACACACCAAGAAGGGATACGTTAGAAGAACCTGCTATTTGAAAGTAGAACTGGACTTCTGCACTATAAGGTGACTGACTGTCAGATATATGTCTCCAGATCAGCTGTGTCAGCTTAGCATTTTCAGATGAATATTTTACAATATCTGACACACCTTCACCTCACAAAATTATTAACTGTGGGGCTGATGAATCAGCACGGTTTTAGCAGAATTCATCATCAAAAGCAGCATGACACCACACCTCGGTTCACCCGTGAGAGCTTTACAAATACGGCATTGTTTGTGTTGTTTTACTGCATTACAGGCAGAGAATCTTTCTAGAGGCATAAAATATGAACTCATAGGACAAAACATTTAAACTAATTTCTTCACAATTTAAGCACTTATAAAATATTTAACATATAATGAACATTCATTATAATTAAGGCAAAATATTTAAACATTAAACTGAGCTATCTTTTTTATAATTTTATCCTGGTTCTTGCTGTATTCCACTGATTAATGCAACCACAGGAAAAATAAAATAAAATAGATTCACATACGGTATCTAAGATATAAATTAGTGATGAATTCTGCCACAGGGCCAATTAATCACTTTCATTTCCTCCTTAGATATTGTGCAGAGGAACAGTACTGTTTTGTTGTTGCAGTGTGAATATATCATAAAAGTGTCTATAAAATCCACTGTGAGTTAGAAGTTACTACTAAATATAAATTGATATACAGTAGAGAAGTTGATTTATAGCTATTCTCATGCACGGTGGCTGGCAGTAATTTGGCTGTATTTTTTTCAGGACATTTTAAACACTATGTAGAAAAATATCTTTTTTGTAGTGCCTGTGTATTGTTTGTTTGTTTGAAGATAAATCACATTTCATTGTATTCTTCATTCTACTTTTTTTTCTTTTCAAAATGAAGTTTAAGATCTCTTTAGTTTTGTTTCACATAAGGGTCATATACTGCAGCAAAATATTTCATCACCCAAGGCTACTGCATGTTTAAAACAGCATCTTCACAGTCCTCTGAGAAGAAAGTGTTTACATCCGAAGTTTAAATGAACTAAATATCAATTTTAGTTGCAAACATAATCTAGAATAATTACTTTTAAAAGCCTATATTTCCATGACTAATGTAATAGGTTAGTTTAAAACCCATTGACATAGGTAGGTGAGGTTGTTCAGTTCACTGTTCTTGAATGTCAAGCAAAAGCCATAGCCCAGAAAGGTGTGAATTTACTCATGATGATGGGAAAAAAATAAAAAAATTTCAAGTACTTTTAAACTACCAAAAGTGCACTCAGACAATAACAGACATCTGTTTCCAGTAATGCTGAATGAGAAACAATAATTTCTCTTGATTCTTTTGGTAGGATTTTTGTCCCCTTGAGAAAGCACAGCCAAAGAAGAAACAAGAAGCAGAGGACAGAAGGTAAAATGATGCAGTAAATCTACCTTGCTGATTTTCCCTTGCTGCTTGATGCACAGTATTTTCTGAACTAGTCAGAGTAAATATGTTTCTGGGAAACAGGAAGGATTGTGAGAATAAACAAGGACAATCAGTAGTTTGCTCTCAATTCCTGCTTATCTAATCTCTTTTAAAGAAATTTCAGCAACAAAAACATTTTACGTTAATTTTCATTTATTTCTAAACATTCCCATTATATTTTCTCTGAGTTCTCGAATTAAAAATAATCTTGATTTGCTATAAAACGTTCTGACTGAGAGCTGAAAAGTGGAACATATTTGAGAAGAGTGTTTTTGAAAGTTCTTCATTTTTTCAGTGTGTAGCTGAAAAGGGGCAGTACCTAAAATGGAAATACAATGCTGAACTACAGAATTAGGAAAATAATTTGAAGAACACTTTTATGCTGAAATAATTGATAAGCTCCTTTAAATACAAGATATGTCACATGGCTTTTAGGACAAAAGGGTTTAGGAAACTCTCTGCGAAAAATGAGAAGGCTGATAATTTTGACCTTGGAGTGCTCAACTATATAATATTTCATTGATAAAATACAATATTGCAATGGTCATTGAGCTTTGCATATAAGCAAAAAATAGTTTTGCTTTTGCTAAAATGAATGAAGAATATTTGAGTGCAAATCTTGCAAATCATTTCCACTGAGTGGTTAGAGGTCACCTTCAGAGTTATTTTTGAATAGCCTTAGGTCATAAAAAAATAAACCAGTCTTTGTTTGTCATGATTCCCTTCAATTCCTCTTTTGTTTTTTTTAAGAAGCAGAAGCACCTGAGATCACCCAGAAGCCTTTATTGGCTACGATAAAGGCCATATGTTAAGCTGCACAAATCCTTTCCAGCTTTTAGCATTTGGTTCCTTGGCATATCCCCAAGGAAAGAGTGTAGCAGCTTTGGAGTTGCCTGCAAAATTGTACCGTGATTTCTCTGTGAGGCAGCGGGATGCATAGTTTTCTTGCCTCTCTGGAAACAAGTTTATTTTCATTACCTGATGCTCATGAAAATGTAAACATTTACAGTGGTGTTCATTTTATAGACTTCAGAGTGGTTTCTTTATTGTCCCAAATAAAAGGACTATAGTTTCTTTATTTGATGTAATGAATGAAGAGAGGTCAATGAGAGAGTTATTACATTATTTCATATTAAAATTTTCATTGCATAGAGTTTTTCTTTCCCCGTGTTTTTAAGAAATTTGGTTTCTTCTAAGTCCATGATTTTAAAACTTTCAGACATAATTTTCCTTTTCAATGAGTGTTGAAGTAGTAGGTATTACTACAAATAATTAAAGGAAAATTATGGAAACTGGAGAAGTAGTTCAACAAAAGGATTTGGAGAGAATATATATTCTTAATATATGAATAAACTGTAGGAAAAAATCATGATAAAAAATCCCTTCTATATGTATATTTGCTTTTGTCAGTGTTTTATTTCACATTTCATTTATTGGAATCAATATACCATATTTTAATGAAATTTTTATGGGAAGATATGGCATTAATTCCGTCAGAAAGATTATCTCATCTCCTTCAGACAGTATCAGCATGTACTACAGAATTTTTCTTTAGGCACAGATTTTTTTTGTCATATTAATTCTACTTTATCATTCTTCTTCAAAAAAAAAAATTTTGATCTACAGTAATCAATCCTCATTTTACAGACAATCAAGGAGAAAGGAATGAGAACAAGTCACTATCATGTAAGTCCTTCCCAAATAATTAAAATGAGAAAAAAGTCATTACAACAAAGAATTGATCTTGACCCTCCCCTAAAGTTCAGAAATTTGTGAAAGATATTTTACTCCTGTCATGCTTCTAAAAAATTATAAATAATTATGAGGTCAGGAATGATGCTTATTCCTTTGCTTGTGCCTTAATTCTTTCAGGCCGAAAGTAAAAGGGAAAATATTGTAATATAAAAACATATATGATTCCTTTAGCAATTTGAAAGATCAGCAATTATAAAATAGAAGGAATTTTTTCAATAAATAATATTTCCTTTAGGTTGCGCAGAGTTATCAGCTTTGTGTACTCTCCTTGCAAAGAAAGCCAGCACCAGCTGCCAGCTGATGTCAGTTTGCAAGGAGAGGACACGTAGCAAACACATTCTGTGTAGGCAAATGCAATGTGGTCTCTGTGCTCCACTGGTCAGTGACACAAGGGTACAGAACACCACCAAGAAAAACCAAAATCCTGCTCAGCCATCTGACCGGAAAAAAAAGGTTCAACTGGAGCGAAACCTGCAGGCTGCACTTTGTATATTCATCTGTCTGCATTTTCCTTCTGTATAGAATCTCTCTCTAAAGATTTGATTTCCTGAGAAATCAAATACATGAAAAATGTAAAACATTTACTGGGCTTTTAATCAAATATGTAAAGTAAATGTATGCATTTCTGAGCAAATGAAGACAGCCTGTCTTCAGTGAACACACAGTAAATTGATGGGAAGTGTGGTGGTTGCTTTTACTGAGTTTTGAGATTTCCCTACATGGAATTATTTTGAACTGAATTTTAGTCACCCTTGCAGGCAATCTAATGACATTAATTTATATGTCATATATTGGATATTTAGTGTAAAAATACTTTTAAATGTATCACCTAGGTTCAGCAATCAAATTTAGAATATTAAAACTTTCTTAGATAAGTAAAGAACATGATCTCAGCATCTCCAATTTCTATTTCAGGCATGAGGACTTTAGTTTTCTTTTTAAAAAAGTCTTTACAAAGGCAAAATATTAAGTGTTCCAGTCTGGAATCACCACATATTTATGGAAGAACTGTGTAAATAGTGTGTGTATATATATATATATATATATATATATGTATTTAATGTGGATACTGTATTCTTTTTCCATGTTACTCAAGCAGTATTTATCTGAGGCAAAGCCTTTAATAAGTGACAGTTTACTCCTTTGTTTACAAAGAACCATCAAATGTTCCTCATGATTGATGTAGTAGGAAAAGAATTTGCATACTGAATGGTAAATTTACTTCAAAATGCCAAGTTTTTGCATAAAATGTCTATTGAACTAGAAGAGACTAAGATAAAAATATAAACTTTTATTACAAATTAAAAAATTAGGATAATGACAAAATACAGATATGTATTGAGAAGCAAGAAATGGGAAAAAAGTCTCAAGATTGCAATGTAAACTTTTCTTGTTAATCTGTGCATCCTGTGGACTCACTAGGGTGGATTTCTGTTATAGTATTTTGTGATTGCTACGGTCATTTATGTTTCAAAGTGAAAATTTATTTTGAACTGAAAAATGAAATTTAAAATAACAAAACTATTTTTAAACAATGTATTCTGTAAAAAGAAAATATTGGAATTTTTATTTTTGCAAGAAAATTGCTGTAATAAAAAAAAAACCACATCAAAATAGTTTTGGTGATTTCTTTAAGCAAGCTTGTTAAGTTATATCTCAGAATACAAGAAAAGTGTTATTGTGTAATTATCTATCAAGTAATGGTCAAGAAACCACATTTCCAAAGAGGGAAGAAGTATAAGGGTAATTATTTCATTAAAATTTAACCACTATAAATTTGTTCTGAGTATACACTTGCGGGTCTATATTACAATGAAGAAAAACATTTGACTGTCAGTGGAGAGTTTTTTTCCTGAAGCATTCACAGAGGATATTCACAATATGCACACACAAAAAAAAACCCAACTCTGAACAACTGTTCTCCTAACTTTGAATGAATTCAGCCCTTTTAATCTTATATTTCCATACATAACTCCAGATTTGAACCAACACAGTCTGAATTTAATTTTCAATCAAGAAAAAAATAAGAATTTTGGACAACATCCCTTGTAAGAGGAGGTTGCTCACTCCCTAGGGGTTTCTGGTTCTCTCTACTAAATATAAAGGGTGACCACAGAACTAACATAAACATCTAAGGCGTCTATATGGAGTATATAGATCAACCATCTGAACTTATTATTTAGGTTTATTCGTGTAAATCCTAAAGAGTTACTCCTTAAGGACCAGCAATGTTCACAGGTAAGTGAGTAGAGCCCTCACAGAGAGATCATATGGTATGCCTTGTTCCCCTGATGTGTTTTGGGTTTGATCATATCCTGTTCTCATGAGATCCAACTTCCATTTGACCACGGGCATAAGAATCATACACCTGCTGGTCAAGTCAACAGGAAAAGCTCTTTACACATATTTTTTACAAGTAAACAGAAATTATGTCTATTAAGCAATATGGTTTGGGTAAAGAATTTCTATAATAATTTTTCTTACCTGTTATAAAAAAGATAATTTCAGCATAAATGGAAATGCTAATGACACGGATAATTGGGAGAATAATGACATACATCACAATGCTTAAAATGTCGAGAGTATTAATGAAAATCATTCTAATTAGAAAACACTGGTATTCAATCAGAGATGCTGATAGACAGTCTAAGTGCCATCAAGGCTCTCACTAGAGTCTACTTTTGCTAAGTTGTGGCATTATTTAACTAGTTTTGGCGGCATGGGAAGATGCTTTTATATTCATTACATTGAAAAGAAAAAAAATAGGCATTTAGAAAATGGAAATTAATGTAATTCTTCAGTAAATTTAAAACACTTCAAGAATATAAAATCTGGATCAGTTAATCAGACTTTACAAAAGAAGAACATTTAGTGCTGTTAAAAACACTATACTCTGCCCGTGTTTATTCTTTGGTGCTTTGAGTTCAAGAGGTGTATTTTACTGTTTGAAAGGAACTGGTCAACAATTCATATGAGTGGAGAACTGAAAATTCTTATTCTAGAATTCATAATGTATTACAGGTTGATGCAATGAGAATGGCAGTCCTTTCAGCTTTGTCCACTACACTACATAATTCACAGGGTAATTCACCTTGTATATAAGAAAAAACAACAAAAAAGCTAGAAGTAAAGCTGTAGGTAGTCTGTAGCTCTGATCTCTACAAAAGATTAGTGGTGGAAACATTTAACAGTGCTGTAATAAAAAAAAAAATATGTAAATATACAAATTGTAAAATATATGCCTAAGTAACATTTAGCTTCTATAGGAAAACGCATGCTTCTTAATGAGTAGTATTGCTGAACTCATGCCTGGTTTGAAGGTGGGTAATACATTAACTGACACAAAATATAGAATGGATAGCATCATCAAACTGATGAATTTAGGTCCTAGACAGTTTGCTGACGTCCATGAAATAAAAGGTCATACTCAGGCAGATACTGAACCTTATTTATATGCTTTGTTCTTCTCTCTGACTTCTCCAAAGCCTGCACAAAGAAGACATGGTGGAGAAAAATCCAAATCAACCAATCAAACAAGTCTAACCAAAAATCCACCTGAAATTTATCCAACACCCCAAACAGCCCTTAAATAAAAATCTATTGTGAGAGTCCAGGTTTGAAGGCTGATAAGACCAAAGAAGTCAAGACTTTTTATACATTCCAGGAAAGGAAAGATATTCCACCAGTATTTTTGTTTTGTCTTTTTTAGACTATTTATTTGACTTAATTCCTTTCAAGTGTAATTCAGAACCTGCTTTGGTGTTTTGAGTGCACATAATTAATCTTGTTGCATGACCATTTCCCTAGATGTGATCACTTTGTTTAATGAAACTTTTATTAAACTTGATATGCCTGAAATCATGCAAACAGTTTATCATTAGCATTTTGCAGTCTTATATTACTGAAATTCACACTTTCACACCTTCATTGCATGCTTGAAGTGTTACATCTTTGATAAGAATGTGGAAAAACCTTTCATAATCAAAGCAGGTTATAGAATGGTAATTGAATGAAAAGGTGAGAACCTCACTCCTCCTTCCCCCCCCAAATCAAAACCAATCACAACACAGCAAATCAAATCCGTTTGCTATCCATTCAGCAAAGATTGCTTCTTTGCACAATATTGATTTCAGCAGTTAATGTGTGATTTTAAATTTGCTCCTTAGTTCTCCTAAGACTTCATTCACAGATGAACATCATTTTCTACATGCAAGTGTACAATTACTTGCAACTTCTAGGACTTTGAAAAAAAGAATCATTAATAATTGCCTCTTTTGACAGCAGTTTTGGAAATTGCAAAAGCTTTGCATTATCCATTTCTCAAGCTGTCATACTGTATAAAACCACATGGAGAGAAGGAAACTGAGAAAGGGAGGTTAGTGAAAGAAATCACAGACCAGCGTTCTCTAAAACTGAGTATCAAGGTTGAGGAATTAATGGACTACCAGAAAAGTGTCTGAAAAAAGCTAGTTTTATTTACTTACAGTTTAAGTATGGTTGTAAGATAGCTGTGTATTCAGCAGATAAATGATGGTTTGAATTACTTCAGAATAATATTTTGAATAAATTACATAGACAGAAACAATTATTAAAATATAAAAAGTATATTACAATAAAATAATATTCATACGTAATAGTCATCTGTTTATATTTGTAAACTCTTTCAATGCATTTAATTGGCATTCAAAATAAATAAACTTGCTGAAACATTATGACCATAGCGTACTATTTTTACAGTACCATTACGGTTAAATAAACTTGATTTAAAGCTGGGTTTATAAAGTCATGGGAGTACAGATTCTTTAGGATGATAAGAGGAAAGTTCTACTAAATATGCTTTTGTATTTGCTGTAGTCTAGTGTTGATTCTTTCTAGTGTTGATTCCTGTGAAAGATTGATCCAACATTGTGTTTCAGGTAGAAAAATGGTACTGTTGTATCCAGTAACATGCCACACAAGAAAATCCAATTGTTTACAAATATATTTTCAAGCTATTGTGATACAGAGTACGATTTGCTGTCATTTACCAAAAGCCGTAGGCTAGTCTATTATTTCCGACACGAAATTTATGATGAGAGGTTTTGCCAAGAAACAACCTAAGAATGAACATAAACGTGAATTAGTATGCAGTGTAATAACAAAGGAGAACTAATGTAAGGCTTCTTGTCACACAGGACCAGAATCTACCATCCAATAGAAGAGATTCACTGAGGCACTGGACACAAAATAGCAGGCATAAGATTTGTTCTTGTCAGGTCAGCTATCAGAACCAACAAAAATATGTTATGCAAAAAGCTCTGCAAATGAAAGACACAAAAGGTAATAGAAAAAGGGAAGGGAAAAAAAAAAAAAAAGAAAAAAGGGAACCGTTTTCATGTGGGTGATATAGGGCATAGGAGTCACGGTGTCTGAATCATTTTCAGAATAGTTTATAATAAAAGACATAAAATGTGTTTGAACAACTGAAGTATTCGCTCCTGTCTCCACAGTATATTTCCTGTAGGGACTGCCAGAATGTTAAATATTCCTGCTTTCTATTATTATCTGATATCTATTACCTATTATCTACCTATAATTATTATCTGCTTGAAATCTTGTTTGATTTACTTGTTTGCTATTACAACCTACACAAATAAATAAAACAACCCAGAATTCAGTCTTGGTTTTTTTTTCCACAGAAATGTTTAAGACATTCTGGAGAAATCTACGAAACAACCACCTATAAACTGTTAGAGCTGCATTCACTTTCACATAGCAGTAACATTAAATGAGAAGTTCATGACTCTGCAGGTATATTTTATTTTAACCCTGACATTTAATTGGCCTATTCAGACAGAGGAACATGTAGAACTTGCATGTAGTGTTTGTTAATTGCAGTGAGTTGCATTTTGCCTTCATTTCAAAGACTGGAGACACCTTCTGCTTCACTAAAAATGAGTTTCTGTGGGAAAGTCATGTTTCTTGACAGTTGATTTGAGAGTAGATATTACAGGGACTATAGGCAGGAGCTGGCCAAAAAAATATGGAACCCTACACTTAATGAACTTTTTTATATATCAGATTGGATTCCATGGGTGGGATCACTCCTTCTTGGGAGAAGAAGAGAAGTATTAAAATGTTAATAAAAAGAACCCAAATGGGACTCTTTTAACTGTATTTTGTTTTACTTATTAAAAAAAATAAATTCTTTGTGGGGTTAGATCTTTACCAGTAAGATGCATTATTTTGCCCCTTTCCTTTTTAGCATAGCATTTAGAATTGATATTGCAAGGAGGATTGCACATACCACATTCTTGAAGGAAAGATGCATTTAATTAGGAAGTTACATTGAATTAAAGAACAAAGCTCCAGTTTTCATTTGCCTGATTATTCAGAACTTAGATGTTTTACAGAATTTTTTGTTTATGTTTTTTCTCATAGTGTAAGTTGATAATTAGCCAAAAGGTTATTTAACAAATATCTTCTGCTTATGCAAACATTATGCAAACATCCTGGTTCTTAAAAAGCATGCTGAATTCCTGTCTGTTGGCTTTTTTAACAGCCCAAACGACATTTCTAAACAAGGGTTCAACATGGAAAAGAGAAGAAAATATTCACCTTTCTTCCTTACAAGGATGTACATGTGACATTTGTAATATACAACACATAGAACTACAGAATAACTACAATAACATCATTCATTCACTGATCTTTAGGCCTTTGTCTCCTTTCCAGAAGCATGTTCATAGACACCAGCAGGTGAACATTTCTTTAAAAAAAAAAAACCAAACAAACTGGACTCACTTACTGCACTTGAATATAAAGACCTTAAAATTATATTATGACTATTAGAGACTTGGTATACCTAAACCTATTTGCTTTGCAAATTTTCACGTTAGGATGATGTTAGCCAGATTCTTGGATTTCTGAGGTACCATATATATATTTAAATACTGTTAAGCTCCTGATGCGACCTCACTGAAGAGTTCACCTGACAGTGAAGCATGATAATAAATACAGTCGCATTTGCAGGAGTGTTTTCTCTTCATTATTTTAGTCCATTCCTTTTACTGCCTGATTTCTCCTGTCAGGTTATGCTGGCATGGTGTGTCTTCAATTTACTTTTTTATCTGCAAAGGATGCCATTAAATTAACCAACGCTCCTTAATGATGTGTGATGCCCTCTATCTGTTTGCTCTTCACTGTAACCTGAGCCAGTTCTTAGCTCTCATGTGGACCAGTCATGGGGATTCCTTTAATACAGGACGACTTGAGGATCTGAAAATGCAGTCCTGTATCTCCCTCCATTGTTGGAGAGAAGTCTCCTTTTTACTTGGTTTTCCTACATGAGGAAGAAAAAATGGAAATCTCAGACAGATCACAAGTCAGAGCAAGTTTTCATAACTCTAGCAGACTCCCATTTGTTCTGTCTTATTGTTTATGGTCATAAAAATTCCCTTTCACAGGCCAGCTTCACCCTGTCACAGCCTCCTTTCAGGTAGGGAGTGTTAATGTCTCCCCCTGAGCCTCCACTTCTCCAGGCTGAGCAACCTCAACTGCAACTTCCCTCACCTGCTCTTTATGAGATTTGTGCTCCAGCCCCTCTAACAGCTCTGCTGCCCTTCTCTGGACTCACTCCAGCACCTCCATGTCCATGTTGTAGTGGAAGGCCAGAACTGGACACAGTCCTTGGGGCGTGACCTCAGCAGTGCTGAGTACAGGGGGAACAATCACTGCTCTGGTCCTGCTGGCCACACCAATTCTGATAGGAGCAAGGCTTGTCCTCCTCAGCTCTCTGCTGACTCATATAAATGTCAATATAAAATGATTAAAATCAGACCAAGAAATATTTTGAAAAACAGCTTGCCAAATACATGAAAAGTATTAATTAAACAGGAAGACTGCCAAAAATTCTGTTAGGTCAACAGACGAGAAAGCTGGAATAAGACTGTTCAAGAAAGATGGGAAAAATAAAAATAGAAGAAATTAATGCATTGTTTGCATTGGTGTGCACTGCACAGGACCTATGGGATGTTTGTCCTGGAAATTTTCTTTTAATGAGGAAAATTAAAGAAATTTTTTCAGACTAACATATCATTAGAAGATATTTTAGATCAAAATGGTAAGATGAATCATAAGAAATTGTCAATTTTTCATCTGCAGACTAGAAGAAATAAAAAAAAGTCAAATTACTAATTTCATAACTTATCACTTAATCAAATTAATTTCAGTAGAAAAAAATGTGTTTAATACAATATTTCTTTTTTTACAGGACTGGAAAAATATAGGCCAGCCTATATCAGGGAATTTAATACAAAGTATAATAGCCTATCAGCCTTAATACCAGGGAAATTATTACAAAGCATAATAAAGAATAAAAGAAGCTGAAAGATTAATAAATCTGATAAAAATACTTTACAATAATGAAGATTCAAGATGTGTCATTAAAAAAAAAACGTTTTGCCTCAAATTTACTAAATTTTTTTGAAGGACATAATGATATTGCACGCATAAATGATCCCAATATTGTGGAACCATATATAAATGTTTAGTTTAGGATAAAATCAAAAGAATTTTCAGACAGTAGGATTTGCTGTTCATTAACTGTAATGGATAATCTCATACTTCTCTCATATAGATCTGTGAATTTCTCTTTCTTAATCTATGAATTATACCCTTTAAATTTAATTTAATGTTAGTCATACAACAAACTGAGAAGTTAAACTTCTCAGGTAATTTCTGTGAGCAGATTTGAAAAGATAACATAAATCTAGGGTAATACTTGTCATTGTACAATTACAGGGAATAAATCCCACCATGCTCTTCTATGATACTTATAGCCTTCAGTATATTTATAGATAGTGTAGGTAGAGTATCATTAGTGAAGTTGTGAATAACAATGGCACAAAAACATCCAGATATCTAAAGATAATGACTGACCATAAAGAGCTGGCAAAAGATTTGATTGTGACTGAGCTTACAATATTTTAAGAGCGGGAAATAAAGCAGTAGTTGAAACGTGAATAGTGCATATGGGGAAAAAAATCAAGTAAGACACAAAGCAGTCCTAAAGATTTTACTTTGTGATGTACTCTAAATAGAGCTACTCCAGTTCAGAATGCTTTTCTTTGACTAATTTTTGATTGTTTAATGAAAAACTTGAACAATATTCTGTGGAAAGCCCAGAGATAAGATCAGGAATTATTAACAATAAAATAGGCTATAAAGCAGAAAACACAACACTGTATAAATTCCTAGACTATCTGAAGATTAAATGCTTTATACAGTTCTGCTTCTTCCCACTGAAATATTTGGTAGAAATAGAAAAAGGCATGTGAAAAGTGATAAAAGCCTTATCACTGTTGTGGATTAATTTACGTATTGGAGAAATTAATTAACATTCTTTACTTTGAAAAAAGGATGAATCATAGAATCAAATTATAATGGCAGAAAAATCACAGTTAATAAGAAGTGAATATACAGTGACTATTCACGATTTCTTACAGTGATTACGAATTCATCAAATGAAACTATTTGGTGCAGGCTAATATAAAAGTAGGTATGTATGTAACTCTTGGCCTTGGAACATTGATTGTGCCAAAAGCACAAATGGACTCAGAAAGGAATTATTCATATCAGTACAACAGAATTCCACTGAAGGCTAAATACAGAGATAAATGTAACACTTTGTCTCTGAATCATGGGTTGCTAGAGCCAAGGAAGTTGTTACTGCAAGCTTTTCTGTTATACTGTCTTGCCAAATGTTCAATATTGGTCACTTTCAGGGCCAGAGTATTTGACTGAGTGACTCTACCATTGCCATGCTTCTTATTTCTTTGTCGCTTACTTGAAAGGGCAGGGTAATCTTAGTAGTACTCAATTTAATCACCATGTTTTGAAACCCTTAAGGAAATATTGCATGATCTCAATTTAAAGATTCTTTAGTGCTAACAAAGGATAATTCCTCCAGAATGAAGTTAATTAGTTCTACTTTCAGTTGTCTGGAGTTTCTTTATTCAGAAGTTGTCTGTTGTTTTGAATCACTCTGACAAGATGTCTTGGCTGCTGTTGAGTTGAAAGAAAAGATTATTCTCCTCAACACATTGACAGCTGTTCAACTATGCCTTGCTGACAGAGGTTATTATTCTTGTAGGTATGGAAAAAGGAAGAGTTTTTTTTTCCATCAGAATCATCCATGTCAAGAAACACTAACATCCCAATGTTTAAGTCAGTTCAAAACTCTTTGGCACAACCAAAAGGGTCGGCATACACATATTTATGTTGGAGATCTGGAAGATCAGGAATCTAGGAGATACACGACCAGCATCATTTTTGTCTCTTTTCAAGCTGCAATAAAACATCCTTATTCTGGACCGTTTTGAGGAAAGCAGGGACAGAAGAAAGAAGGAAGGGAGAAAACATTGTGACACAAAATAGGTACAGTTAAATTATTGGGTGAATTTATTTCTGTAATTGCCTCATTGAAGGCTTGCTCTGTATTTCATGAAACCTCCATTAAAAGGAGGTTATGGGAAAAAAAATAAATGTAATCTGAAATACACACAGTTTTTAATAGCCCCTTCTAAAACAGTATAGTTAAGTGTCATGGTTTAGGAATGATATTCCCCAACTCTGTGCCCCCACTGAGACTCTCCCAAAACACATGCAGCTCTGTCTCGCTTCCCCTTCCCCTCCCCTTTCCCACTGGCAGGATGGACCTGGGAGTTGGAGGCATAGAAGGAGAAGATCATGGGCTGAGAGAAGAAAAGTTAACTGGAAAGAGCAATGAGATAAGAAAAGGAACAGTAACAGCAACAATATTAACAAGGGAAGTTGTAGTGGTTTCACATTTGCCAAATTTGTTTTGTTAAATTTAGTGTAGTGGTCTATTTTTCCACTATGGAATAGGATTAGAAGAAAGGAAAAACAGGCTTAACTTCAAGACAGAAACAGTTAGATTTATAACACACACTAAAAGGGGAACAAAAAAACCATGAAACCTTTTTAAAAGCACTCCCCTCCCCCCTACCAACAGTTTACTTTTCCACAAAACAGCGTAAAGAGACAGAAAATCAGAACTCTAGGTCAGTACCACATATAAAATAGTCTTTCATTCAGTCTTTGAGAGAGACAAGTCCCTCCTGATTTTGTTCTGGTAACTTTCCACAAGAGACACAGTCTGTTTGTGGCTTCCAGCTCCCACAAAAGCAGCCCGCCCGAGAATCTGCATCTGTGAGTTTCCCAAAACGTAGCCTTTCCCATGACTACATGTGGGCCGTGGACTTACACATGGGGTTTCACCTTTTAAAGATGCACAGCTCCACAACAAAGGATTTCTCATTCCTCACCGGTGACGAGGCTTGAAACATCTCATAGGATCACTAGATTATAGTTTTCTAATTCAATATCTACTCAGAAAAATCACAGCCACCTTTGCTTGAATCCACAAAATTATCTCCCTATTCATAGTCCACGATTTAAAGGAAATATTACAGTCCGTTATGATAAATCAAAGATTCACAGCCTAGAACTAAGGCAACTTGTCATCTCTTCCACTTAAGAAGTCACTCTTCCTTTACTGACTTTGATATCTTCATATTGTCCCTTTGCATATCTCCAATTTGGCCTTTCCTCTCTCTTTGAGAAGGGTTAGATTTTTAAAAAAAGTCTCAGCCTGTGTTAGGAAAGAGTTAACATTTCCTGTCCGGGCCTGTGGATGGCCACATGGTCTCTGCCAGGGCAGCAGCTGTGAAAGCCTCAAATCCATGTCATGGGGAAGGCTCAGAAATGTTGGGCGGGATCTTCTCTCCCCCTCCACCTCTTGGTCTTATGGGGTGGGTTTGGCCCAGTCTGGGCTCGGTGGTGCTCTCCGGGGTCCTGGGGGGCATCTCCCTCGGCCCAGCCGGCGGCGTGGTGCAGGCTGTAGGATCGGCTGGATGTCAGCAGCCGTGATTTCCCTGTCCCTGCTGGCAGCCACCAGGCTCAGGGACCAGCTTGGCTCCCCCAGGGCCAGCCCCGGCACGGCCGCCCCATCCTGGCCCCGGGGGCGGCGGGGCCTGAGCCGGACCCTGCTGCTGCCCCCCTCGATGTTACCTCATGGCAGGCCCACAGCAAAGAGAGCTTTCCCAAACTTCACCTGAATTTAAAGCCGTGTGCCCCAGAGGTGTACACTTGTATCTGATTGGCTATTCTGGCTGTCAGTTTTAAAGCAGATCACTAATTGTTTTTTTGCCATTCATGCCAAACCAATACATTAGTATACAAAAAGAGTGCTTCAGTTGCAGCAATGCTCATCCCAGAGCATGTGACAGTAAAAAAATACCAGATGGCTCTCCCCACCAGGTTTTCAAGACAAGAAGGAACCCCTTCTCTATGGAAGAGACTCCCTTTCCCCTTCCCCAGGGATGATATGAGGTGGTATAGAACAACATCAGGGTCCCACCCGTGTCTCCCTCCTGGCTACTGCAAAAATTTACCCTGTCCTGGCCAGAACAAGAACATTATGTCAGTACAGTACCAGTGCAGATCAGACCTTATAAAAAGGGCATTTTGAAACAAAAATAATTAAAAAAAAAAAAAAAAAAAGCATTCAGGGCATGACTAAGAAATAAAATGAATGGAGAAGAGATGTTTACGCACCGGGTTGTTTTTTAAACCCACCTAAGCAAAATAGGGAGGGCAAAATGAAAGGAAAATATATGCAATGAATTAAGCAATACTTCTCATCGCAAAAAAGAAGAATCTGTGATGCTCACTGCCATAGAATAAAATTATTTTTGAAAGCTAAAAAAAGTAATAAAATTTAATTAATATAATAAAAT
>WBMY01012366.1:514663-533080 GCA_013397315.1 Donacobius atricapilla
AATAAAATATTAATATTTTTACTAATGAAAGATAACTTTAATTTTGAAAGGGGGCCAAATATTTTATTTTAATGTAAAGGACAGCCTATTAGACAGTCCTCTTTAGGGAAACTGATTATTCAACATATGAGGATCTGTGGATATGTAATATAAGTTTTATTTATTATCCTCATGTTTATGTCTTACTCTCTTTTACTGTATTCTTATCTAAAATTCCTTTCCTTATGCGGAAAAGGAAGATTTCCAGAGAAAGAGAGACTAATCAAAGCTTCATGAAATTGCCTGGGGGAGACAGAAAAGAAGGGAAGGAAGATCTAAGGATTGTGTCTTTGTAGATGGAAATATCACATGCAGGTGAAGACCACACACATATAATTCCAAAGTACATGTGACAATAATGGTCTTTACTAGTTCACTTGATGTGAATAGGTTGAATAAGTTAATTGTCCACACACAATTCACAAGGTCAAGTATTTCCAGCAGGTCTCAGTGATCTGTTTAAAGCGTTGATCAGAGGAGCAGTGTGGTACTTTTTACTGTGAACAAATCTAAAACCATTTGAATTAGGCATTTAGCAATATTTGATGAGAACGTCTCAGAATGAAAGACATAGCCATACTAAAATAGTTTTAACTACCTGGTTAATGTCTGTGGGAAATGTAGTTTGACAGCAGTCAAAGGGGCCCAAGGTCTCTTTGTAGTTCTGCTGTAAGGAACTTGCTGAATGTAATACATTAAATAAAGACCATGATGATTTTTATATTTGAAAATAGTTATCTCAGTGCTATAAATACTAATAAAAATCTTTATGTAAAGCAATTTTAATATAAATTTTGATTTTATGCTCTGTTTAGCAAACAGCTACTTATAAACAAGCAGCAGACTTATAAACAATATAATCACATTTGCCACTGTATTCTGCATGAGATATAAATTAAAAGTAGACTGATTAATGATTCTTATGGGAGGTTTTTCCAACTCTAATATAATAGAAAACTGGAGAAAATGGAAGTGTTTTACTATTATTTACTGTATATTTCTTTAATTCATTTCATAAACGTAAGACACTTAATCCAACTAGATCCTCAAGCATATAGTATTCTACAGCTAAATATTAGCATTTTAAAAGTATTTAAAAACCAATATTCAGACAATCTATATCATAAAATATATCAGGAATTCATATGTATAACCAAGAGTAATGTCTCTAAAGTTTCTGTGCAAAAAGGATGATCAGGAAATTACTCAAAGAAAATTTGTTATCCTAACACCAAATATTCACCTGTGAGATAACAGATGAAATGAGAATGTTCCCAATAACTAACTTTTAAGTCATAGAGGAAATGAAGAAAATTCCAGTTTAATGGCTGCCTTATTGAGCCAACAGCAATGTTATGAAGCCAAATTATCAGCCCAGCATTTCAGAGAATATCTGCTAGTCTCTTCTTGATAGATTAGTGTAGTTGGTTGGCATATTTGTCCATAGGATAGTTACATGTTCTTAACAAAATTTTGGCCAATAACTGCAAAATATTGCCTTGTCCTGGTAAAAGGAACAAAGCTTAATGAATATAGTATTGATATAGGAACTGTAATTCAAACTGAAGTTTAATAGGGAAAAAATAGCTATGGTGATATAGCATAAAGTTAGATCAGGGCAAAGTATTCAATGGCATCACTGGAATTAATTTCAAATACTTAGCACTAATATAAAGATTACAACAGTTTAGCTATACATTTCCAGGAATAGATCTAAAAAATGGGTGAAATTCCAGCTATAGGTTTGTAACACCTAGTTTTCAGGAAGGACTGGAAGTATAGATTCAGATCAATATTGTAACTTCAAAAACAGGAAGACAATCATTGAAGCACTGGTAGGTTGCAGCTATTGTGTTAGATAAAGTACATTAGCAGCATGCAAAAGCAATTCTAGTTAATTCTAAAGACATTGTTAATTTTATCAGACCCCTTTCTTTGAAGTGATTGAGCCAAAATCTCTTTTATTTGTACAAGCATAATTTTGACTATTTGTGCTGAGCTAATGCTAAAGTTACACTGACATAGCTGGGGACATAATTTAGTTTAAAATTTCCTAAAGGGTGAAAAGAGTATTTAGATTTTTGAACTAATTTATTTCTTATATACGTACATGGTGAGTATAAGCATCTATTCTAAAAATCTACATTACAGAGTTAAAGTGAAAAGAAAGAAACTTCAGATTTTTAGTTCAGGAATGCTGAACATCTCAGGCAGAAGTATTCTCCTTTACTGTAGACTCTGCACTTATTTCTGTGCTGAAGTATGGAGTAGTGAAATAGCTATCAGTAGCATGTTTCCAAAGGGTTTTCATTTTTTAAAACAAGCCAAAAAGTTTCAAAAGCTTTCCTAGATTAATTTTCATTTTTTTCTTTCTAAATTTTTTGCCTTTTGCCGTCTATTTCTCTTTATTTTCCCTTTGATGCCTTTTCCATTGGATAATAGAGTAGATTATCTAGGCTTTTCATCACTGAGAATGTCATTATTTATACAGTACAAAAAGTAATTCTGGGGGGGTTTAGGTGATTTCTGTAAAAAATTAATAGTATGAACAAAAAAACCAAACATTATCTCCAGATTCATGAAAGGTTTTTTTAAAATATACTTAAAAATAAACATTAAAATCTGCTTTTAAATTTTTTTATTTGAAAACTACATTTGAAAATTTGAAAACATTACACTGAGACAATATACCCAATAGTGAATTAAAAAAAAAATTATTGTCTCCCATGAAAGAATACTTTCTTTTAACCACCTATGGGATTTCTCTTCAATGCATACTGCCGTATTACATTGAGGTAAGAATGTGATCTAGATTAGATTATAAGTAGAAACTCTCTCTTGTATCATTTAAAACAGGAGAGCACATAGAGTACTGTTACAGTTGGAAAGTTTAGTGGGAAAAGAATTCCTGCTTTGGAAGAAATATTTTCTGGATGACCTAACATGGCTCATTCCTTCTAAGACTCTGCAAAATAGCAACACAAAGTTGTCTCTGGTGTGTAGAGTTTTTTAATGCTGACGCTAATGGTCTACAGATCTAGAGTCAGAGTACAATTCTGAAACATTTCAACCACCATGATAAGTACTTTAACAATAAACCCTAGAGGAATCTAGTGTTACTCATGTAAAAACACATGCAGAGGTCCTTTCTTTGAACAACCATATCTTAGAGGTGGTGCTAGGACAACTTGAGAGACAGGTCACCTTCAAAAAGTGAAGGCACATAAAATTTGTCTTTAGATTGTAAAGTTTTGAAAAACTACATTTCTGATATGTTCACTTCTCAGGAACTCACGGCAGCCCACAGAAAATGCTATGGCTTCCCTTCCTTGGAATGGGAGCCATTCACTTGAAAAAAAGAGCAGGGAAGAAGAAAGCTGAAGCCATAGCTTTGGCACATGTCACTCTGCATCAGGCACATCTGTTCTCAAATTCACAAATTTCCCATCTCCTGGACTTGCAAGTGCGTGAAGCATGTGAAATAGAGTCTTAGGGGAGATAATACTGTCACTCCTCATGACCACCTTCAGCTGACTTGGAGTACACATTTTGCCTCATGAGTGCTAAAGTAAAAGCTAGACTCTCCCACTGCTTCCAGTAAATGAACTCAAATATTTACAAAGATAGAGAGACAGCATCTTATGCCAGTAACATATGCAAATTAATATACTTCTACAGTTCAAAAATTGCATAATACTATGTTTTCTCATTCCTCCCTCCCTAATAATAAATTTTCAGCAATTAAAGCGAAGAACAGTTTATAATTTTAATACTCAAAAGTTATGCCATCCAAAAGATAATCAGAGAATAAAATATCAATAAATCAATTGATCAATCGGTTTTGTTATCAGATAAAAAAATACCTGTTTAAATGTACTGAACTTGATTTACTGCATATGCCAAAGACAATAGAGTAGCAAAATATTCCCTTGGGACTGCTATTAGACACCTCAACCCCTTAGACTTCTGGCTGCACATAGGGCTTTCATGTGACATATTTTAATTTTTAAGTCACAAGTTTAAACAATTTTACCTGTTATCAAATCTGACATGTAACTCCCCCCAATAATCTCATGTTTATGTATTCCTAGGTGCATATAAAACAGTATGACACATATGACCTATTATGACCTATTAAGATTACAGTTCCTCTGGCACTAATTAGTAAATGCACCTTGAATTTTAAATAAATAGACATTGGAGTAGTTGCTAAAGAAGAACGGGGAAATAAAATGTGCATATGCCATTCCCTAAAGCCAAAAGAAAAGTTCAGTCTGCTTTTAAGCTGCTTTAATGGACATGAATGTCAAAAGGAATAACAACATACGTGTACTGGAGTGTGGGTTTTCTTATCTCTTTATATATAAAAATACTTACCAAAGGCATACACGTAATTATTTGAATAAGCCTATTGTTCTAAAAGGATTTTTTTTTAACTCTGCAGTTCACTGTGTTCCATTATGTACTTAAAATAGAATACAAATTATTTGCTGTCTGTACCAGCTTGAAAGTTTAGAAGAAAAAAATCTAAAATAGTCATGTATGAATACAACATCATGGGTCCAGGGCCTAATGAAGGAGAATAGAGTTGTTTAGGATTGTCTTGGTTCAATTCTGTTGTAATTTTTTTCCTAATATTGTACTAGAAAAAAACATATGAGAAAAAATAAATCCAAACACTAAACCAACAGGCAAGCCAGTTTCAAAAAGCAGTGCAAGGACCAAGAAGAATTAAGTAAAGCTCTTACATGTTTCAAAGTAAACCTGAGATCCAGAGCAATCTCTCTGAGTCACTGCTGACTGTAAAGAAGCTTGGGGACCCATGAACTCTCCTTTTCATCTCAGCATTCTCTTGGCACCTGCAATGCTGCACTGTGTTCACACCTGATCAGACCTGCTTAAACCCCAACCCTTTGGCTTTCCAAACTAGGCAGAAAAATATTTGCATCTTTACACTGTAATCAGCTGTGAAAAATAGAAGCCACCTGATCAAGATTGGTGTAGGTCAGCCCCCAGTGTTCTCTTTGCTTTACAGATGAAGACAACTGGCATTTCCATCGCTCAGTCCATGACATCTTCAAATGGCACTTTTAAAGTAGATGAGATACTCTAAAAAGGTCTTTTCCTCTCTATTGCCATCAAAGGCACTCTGGCATGAGTGGTATAGAAGCAACTGTCTAAATCTGTTGTAGGTGATAAAAACAGCTTAAACTGTAAATGTTAACAGGCAGCAGATAATTAGGTGTATGAGTGTGTGTATGAGTGAATGTCTGGAATTGAGCTTTTGCATTTTCAAGCAGAAACTTACTAGCTGCAACCAGGCTGGACTGGTCACGATTTCTGGTAACACTTGAACTGAGGAAAAGTGATGCAACCTGAATCCTACAAATAATGGAGACATGAGAGAGAAACACCAATTAGGAAGCTACACATGTGCACATTCACTAATTCAGTTGGAAAGCTCAGGGTTTGGGCTTCTGGAAAGAAAGAGTGTTAAAAATAAGACCTCTTGAGAACTGGTCTCAGAAAGTAAAAGAGGATCTGAAAAAGTGGTGAGTGGTCTGATTCAGGGATACAGAGGCATGATGCTGTTACATTAATACAATCCTATTTATTTTCAAAGTATTTGTGCACATTGACAATCACATAGAATCACGTAAAAGCCTTATTGCTTTTTATCCCAGGCAATAGTGACAGGACAAGAGGAAATAGGCTGGACCAGGTAAGGTTCAGGTGGGACATAAGAAAGAATTTCTTTATGCATAGAAATTGGATATGGATAGAATCCATGTGGAAATATGGATAGAATTTCATTATGGATAGATATGGATAATTGTTAAGCATTGGAATGGACTTCAGAGGAGGTGGTGGAGTCACCATCCCTGGAGGTATTCAAGAAACAACCAGACATGGTATTTAGTGTTATGGTCTATTTGACATGGTGACAAGTCAAGGGTTGGATTAGATGATTCTGTGTAATTGCAGCAAAGATACTGGAACTGGAGTATGGTCCTGGAGGTCAGAGATGAGTGGAGCTAAATGTTGGGGGATGCCCAGGGATGTAGGCTGAAACTGCAAGCTACTGTCCAGACCTGACTGTTGGCCTGCCCTCCCTGGGCAGAAGGGATCTCTCTGCGGGGAAGGGAACCTGACATCTAGTTATCATAGCACTTTTTAGAGCATGTGTGTGAGATAATCAAACAGGGTAAAAGCCTGAAGTTTCTTTAATACATCTCAGAATCCAGAACCACTGCAGGTTGTAGATTCCTCTGTCCCAAACATAGTAAAACCTTACATGTCTGAATCTGGGCAAGGTAAATTCCATCTAAACTGAAGTTATGGGAAGATATTGCCTATAATAATGGAGGTGTGAAACTCTCAAGGATGCTGAGCAACCACAGCTCAGCACTCTTCCCAGTCTGACAGCACTCCTTCTTGTCAGCAAATACCAGCTACTGTGCAGTTGAGTGGTGGGAGACTTAGAATTTTTTCTCAAGCCAATGAAAGCTGTCATGACATAACGAAGAACACAATTTTGCCAGGGACAGAAAATAGGCCAAGAAGCAAAACTTCATGTGTAGGTGTTCAGATTAAAGGCCCCTATTCCCAGCATTAATCTGAGGGGCTTTTCAAAAACTACACAAAAGGTGTAAATAGCATTGTAGGAAGAGACAGATCTCATAGATAAGACATTACCTGGAAGGTTAACTGTAGTTCATCTTTTTCATCAGTTTCCAAAGAAATGGGGTCCGGGAGATGAACCAGGTACCTCAAATGAGTGAAATAGAATTCAAATACTTAATTTCTCAGTTATGACATTATTCCTTTTCTGTGAACCTACTGCTTCATTCCAAACCATCTAAAATCTTTCATCCTTTACAGTTTTAACGTTTGCATTTCCTTCACACCTGAAATCCTGTTTATAAGGCTGTCAAAATATGCTTCAGTTTGCACTGTTTTGAACGGGTCCATGCCTAAACCCTGTCAATGCCCAATGATTATTTAGAAATTAGTTGGTCCTTGTCCATGATGTTTAATGAGCTTCACTTTGTGATTAATCTCAGATTATTTTGCATACATTACAGGCCATATGAAGTGCAATGACACTGAATCTCTGGTGTCTACTTAGGAAGTTTTGAAGATATTGAAAGGGCCATGAGAGCATCCCCAGGGACTCCAGGAGATTCAGCTGATAAAGGTCTCTATCAGTTAAGAGCCAGTGCAGCTGAGGGTTACTTCTTCCCAGTGGTCACCCAGGAGAAGCTTCCAGGGGCTATGCGATGGACACTGGCTGGGAAGGTGCTTTCTATTGAGGATCCTGCCAAAGCTCCAGGTCCATCTTCTGCTGTCGTGAACCCATGTTCCTCCTGCTCCCTCTGAGCCACCACCACCTGGAGGACAACATCCCAACCTTGGGTCCATGGAGGTGCCCAATGCCCTGGGCTGGTCCCAAGGCTGCATTTAATACAAAGGCTTCATTGTGACTCCAATATAAAACACAGAAATGAAAACACAAAATCCAGATTTTGCCTCTTTGGTGTCTGCAAGTAATCTTAAAATTTCAGGTAGAATTTAAAGCTTCTTTTTTCTTAATCCTTTTACTTTTCATAGCTATATCTTATTCATCTCCCTTTTAACTCCAGAGGAGTTATTTTTCATATTCTCATTTACTTTCTTACTATTCCAAACTCAATTTTTGTGAGTATGGCTTCTTAGCTAATTATCCCATAACGTTATCCAAAAGTTTATTGGATTCAATAAAGCGTGTATTGTCCAAATCAGAAAAAGAAATAGACTTTCCTTAAAACTCTGGACCTATTAGTTCCTATCAACTAGGGAATTTGCCGCAAATGATGGATACACTTGCTGAAATCCTTGCATTACCTCCATCAATGCTTGGTTGAATGTTCTGTTCACTGAGCTGAGCCAAGTGGGTGAAAAAGAATACCTAAAAGAAATTAAGTGTCCTTAATAGCCAGTGGAGAAATCTTTGGGGCACTTTTCCATATATATCTTTCCCCTGAATATAGAGAAATTCTATAAAATTTTGCATCCTTTCAGTCTGTCATGTTTTCTTTGGGACTGTTTCCTTTTGTACAAATAATTAGCTATTCCCAAGGTAACACAGAGGAGCTGCCTTGAATATTTAAATCCTTCCCTCGATGGATTGCTTATACAGAGTAATATAGCTCCAAGAGAAGTCACTGGGGGATAAGAATACAATAAAATCCACATTGGAATTAGGAGAATTACTGGGCATAGAAGAATCTTGGGGTCTTGGCAGAGATTATGGATCAGACATATCTGGAACTTGAACAGGAACAGTAAAAAACAGAGACGAATCTTTGTGCAAACAATGATGTGTTGACAGGTGACAATCATTACTGAGAATTGAGATTTCTGGGTCATAACACACAGTTCTATGAAAATATTAGGTCAGTGCAAGACCAGTCAAGAAAACAAATGTAATTCTATGAATTATTATGAAAAACATTGCAAACAAAATAGAAAACTTCATTATGCCCTTTTTTGTCGAAATGTGTGGTATATGCACATCCGATTATTGTGTATAATTCATCCTAGCGAAACATTATAGCAGAACTAAAAAAGGCCCGGAGGCGTATGGGGAGAAAATCTAAAAACAAAGGTCAGCAAGGAGTGTATGTCTTGGCTATAGTTCACCAAGGACAAACTGTCTACATGCCCAAAGGGCAGGAACACTGCAGAAATGAAGCAAAGGATTGAGCAACACAGAGACATTGTGGTTATGCTCCATCTAAAAAAAAAATGCAACAAATGGGAACTAAGTCAAAGAATGATTTAGATGATAATCAAAAAACTGAATATTTCTTCACTATCTCGAGAATGCATATTACTTTACAGGTCCCCTACTAAAGTCAGTCAAACTCCACCTAAACATGAACCGACATCAACTTTACAGTTAACTTTTCCCCTCCCCCAAAGATATGTGGGGAGGGACATCAAAGGAGATTCCATCATAACTTCTGGGATCTGTCAACAACCTGAACTTGTTTTCTCCCTCCTTGGGACACATACTGGGTAAGAACCTAATCCTGTGTACACTGATTATCTCAAGCTAGCTTTTATTGGTGATAGGAGTTTGTCTGTACATCACTTCAAAATCATTTTTGCAATCTCTGAACAGCCCATCACAGTCTTCTACTATCAGTGTGTTTGTTAATAAGGAGTTATTCCATACACTGCTTAATGTGAGTCCTTTAAGGGCACTAGCAGCAGCTGGCAGCAGATAACAGAATTGACAAAACTGACAATATTCCAAATAAAAGTGCAGGTGCATGACCTGAGTAAATTAGTTGAACCACACTTCAGTACAACAGGCTGTTCAGTGGGGTCTATGGAATAGGGTGCTGACAGGCTTGTTAAGCACAAGGGTCTTATCTTCCTCGGCTGTGCTTATAGATTGATCCAATACAAACAGTTCAAGGAAAACTGCCTTTCACATGACAAGGTGTGTGATGTAAAATGTTTAAAAGTATCAAACTGTAGAAGAAATTATTGAATAAATTATGGCTTTCCAGCCCAGATAAGAGGCAAATGAAGGGGTTTTACAAAGGTATATAAACTCACGTATGCCATAAAGTAAATGCATAGGAAATGCATAATTTAAGAACTAAATAACATCCAACAAGAGAAGATGGTAGCATACAAGCAATTTCTTCATTCAGGGTATCTTTGGGACAGAATATTGTTGATGCTAAAAATCTACATGAGTTCATACAAGGAGTGTATGAATCCATAGAATCAAAGAAAAACAGCTGTGGAGTATTAAAACCAGACTTCCATCTCCTTCGAAACAGGCCTAGCCATTTCCTGTCACTAAGCATTGCACATCACAAGTAGCTGCAGGAGGCAGTGTTATAACCTACTTGTGTTTTCATGTTCTTTCCAATATCTCACATAAATATCTACCAATATCCATGTTAGAGTTTTGGTATCTATTTTGATGTTAGAAACTGAGTCTCAGAGAGAGAAGCTGAATCCTCCAAGGCAACACACTCAATCAACGTCAGAGATAGGGAAAGAAATAACAGTCTTCTGACTGTCATCTCAGTGCTTCATCTCTGAGACAGAAAGACAATCTTGACTCTTTAAAGGATCTCTAAAACATCAGTAGATGCATTGAGTTTTTTAAAAAATAAATTAAAAAGACACTAACACAATCTGTATGAGATAAAGTGGTTTTTAAAAATAAGATGCTGCAGAGAGGAGAAAGTCTGACAGCAAGCATTATGCCTCATGCGGTGTCTTGGAGTGTTTGTATTCTGCACACAAACACCGCCACATATTTCTCTCTGTTTGATTAGGCTCAGCTGGATGCAGTATTCTTGATCGAGGTACAATACAAAGAAATTCTTTTTTCTGTCCCTGGGAGAATAAAAGTGTCCTCCTTTTTTTCCCTTTTCTCTTTTCAGCAGGTTCCTAAGTGGTCTGAATAAATCCAAAGGCCTTGGATCCCTACTGTCTGGAGGTATCAAGCATGTGAGAATTTATCTTCAGCATACTATGGTATGAAAGAGGTAGTCATGATTATTCAGTGAGATCCCCACATTTCTTCCTTTGTAAACAGTGATTTTACATTGGTCTATGACGGAGAAAAGGCCTTCTCATAACTAACAATGTGAAGATAATGACAAGCTATACGAATACGAAATCCTAGTTTCCATGATCTGAATATAAATGTCAACACTTTTTAAAAATAATTTCAGTCTGCTGAGCACTGAAAGGTCTGCATTCATGATGACGTAAAAGAGAACAGAATTTCCTAGATGTATGAAGGGAATGAAAAGCCCTTTACACTCATTATCCTTTCTGAACACAGAGAGTTTTGCTTTTGCTTCAGATATCACCAAGAAGGAAGATATTCCAAGAAGGAAAAAAGGATGAAAGACACGGCACTGTCTTCCAGAAGTATCTACTGAAATAAATAATGGAATCATAGAATGGTAAGTGTTGGAAGGGACCTTAAAGATCATCTAGTTCCAACCCCCCTGCCATGGACAGGGGCACATCCCATTTGACCAGGTTGCTCAGGGCCTCGTCCTAACTGACTTTGAACATTGCCTGGGATGGGGAATCCGCACCACTGAGCAAGTGGTTCTAGTGTCACAGCACTTGCATAGTAAGGAATTTCTTCCTAATATCCTGTCTAAATTTCCCCTCTTTCAGTTTGTACCCATTATTTCTTGTCCTATCACTATAGTTCCTGACAGAGTACCTCTCTGCCTCCCTGTAGGACCCCTTCACATACCAGAAGGTTGCTGTGAGGTCTCCAAGCTCTTCTCCAGGCTGAACAGCTGCAGTGCTTCAGTTCTTTTCTGAACTTGCTCCAACAGCTCCATGTCCTTGTTATATGGGGACACCAGAACTGGATGCAATACTCAGTGTGGGTTCTCACAAGAGCAGATGGGGAGAATTACTTCCTTCGACCCACTGGCCATGCTTATGAATGAAGCAGGCTGCACTGTTCTACTGACTTGCAATCATACTGTTGTTATTTAGTGATCGTGTTTGTGTAAAAAAATGTGATAACTAAAAATTAAGGTGAATCACTGCAATATCACTTGTATAACTCTGCCCATTTTGCAGTGTATGTGACAATTTACAACACAAAACGCTGACCCCTTGGCATTATCTTGGCAATATCCTCAGCAAAAATCACAGAGCTTACCTTTTCCTCCCATAATAGCACACGGCAATCTCTGAATGTCCTCATTGTTGTTACCTTATTTGCTATATTTGCTAAGGGCAGAAATCCAAGCACATAATCTACTCTCTAAATGTTTTAATTCCATTACCTTTATGGTTATTTTTCAATCTGATCAGCTCTATTTGCATGGAGGTTATTCGGTTAACACATTTGCATTTAGCTCTCACAGTCCCTCTGCTGGAAAGAAAATATTTTTCAACTACAGCTCTAGTCCTAGTTATTTACAAGTATGCAGAGAGTGAAGCCAGAAAAATGTTATTGTGGTTTTATCTACATTTTAAAAAATGTTTTAAATTTTTTAAAACAAGTTTAAATAGGTTTTATTGTGTTTGGGAATATTTACAACTTGTTCACAAATATAAATACTCATCCATTCCTCTTGTTCTGCTTCCATATTTTACCAATCAGTTTAGAAAGATGGGCTAGAGACAACATTTTCCTTTCATAAAATCCCCAACATTTGAAAACCCTCAACTCCTCCCCAAATAAACTGAAACTAGACCATGAAGATAAAGTCAAAGTTTCCTGAGAAAGTTAAATGTACATGATATCATAAAACAGAAAAAGAAAAACCTCTACATGTGGAATGCTAATTTTGCCTTTATTTTTTTTCATATTTATGTACCGGAAATATCTCAATGAAAAATAGTAAAAATATTATTTAAATAATAAACTCAGATTTCTCTGACTGAAAGATGTTACCAAACTATGTTCCTGTTTGATATTTCTACTGATAAAAAAACATTTGTTCAGCGAAAAACAGTTCTGTCTAAAATATCTCATCAAAACTTTACTGTATCTTCTGTAGAATTAGCAATGGAATTGTAGGAAGAGGATGCTTCATTGAGGCCTTCATCCTGTACACCACAAAGACATATATAGGAGCCTTCTCTCCCTGTGGGAAAAAAATTACCCAGGGCATACAAAAGTCACAACACCAACTAAAGGGAATCTAAGCCAGAGACTGTCAGAAGAGCAAAAAGATAGAACTTCACTGTTTGTTTTTTTCCTGGCTGATCTGAGAGTGAAAATGCTCATGTACTTTACTACATTCAAGAATATCTCCTCTGAAGAGGGAAAAATAATTTTACCAATTTCTACTGTCTTTCTCTTAATTTTAAATTTTATTTCTCAATATGTAACTCAATATCTCTTCCTGTACCTTGTAATTTAAACGAAATTATATAATGAATAAAGGCTGGTGGCAGAGCTAGTCATGTAATTCTCTCTTTATTTGTGTTTTTAAAACTACTGAAAAAGTTATCTCTGTCTTCAGCTGATCTTCAGCTATCCCTCTAGATAGGAGCTACTCAGTGCCAAGTGTACATGAATCCCACCCTCCTTCTGTTCTGAGGTCCAATTCATCCTGCTGAAATGTACTCAGGCGCTTTTTGAGTAACAGCATTACACAAGTCAGAGAAAGTGGAGCTGGTAAATAATGCATTTAATCAAAATTAAAGGAGGAATCTAGGTTACCAGAAGGCTGAGCTAACCACTGCTTGACCAGCCATTTGGAGCAGACAGAGATTTTCCTGGTTTCTGAAGGAGAAATAGGGACTGCAGTAATTGTATTCTGGCAGCCTGGGGAAGACGCTGATAGCCAGAATGCTTGAGTCTATATCTTAACTGGCAAAAGGGCTTCTACTCTTTCACACCAAATTGATTGTGGGAAAAAAACAGTTGAAACAGATTTATTCTCGTGAAATCTTACAGTATCAAAGGAATATCTGATTTCTCGAAGAGTTTCCAGGCAGTTCTATTTGGGAAAGACAAACCATAATTACCTTTCCTTGTTACAGGGAAATATTTGAAGGAGTTTTTTAACCTACTTTATCACACTGCACTAGCACCTTCACAGTATTTCTGAACAATAACAGGCTACCTCTGAATGTCTGACTGACACACTTTGACCTGAATCAGAACTTCTAGTCAGAGATTTACAGGCAGCATGAGGGGATTTGACTCTGATCCAAAATAATCACTTTGAAAGAAGATGAAAAGTATGGCAGACTCACACAGGAAAAAATTAAAACCTGGGACAATTCTCCCCAACTCATCCTCAGGTGGATATAATCACTCCCAAGTTTTGGCAATTTTTCTTCACTGATACTGTAAGTTGCAATACTGCAAACTAAAAATTTATGTTAAGAGGGAGTAATAACTTGCCTCTACAATTTTTCACATACCTTGCAATGAACTGAGACACCATAGGAATCTAATACTTCTTGACTCACTGTCAACATTTTTATTCTTTTCTGTGACATTAATGCATGCTATCTATATCAACTGCTTAGTTTAAGATATTTATCCTTTTGTTGGAATTCTGTGTTCTGAATTTTTATCACTATGTGCCAAACTTTGAGACTCGCTTTCTAACATGTAATCTTAATAGCTTATCAAAATGCTTTCTCTTTTAAAAATTAATCCATAAGTAAAGAGATTCAGTATAAACTATAAATTACATCTTCATATAAATGCAAAATTAAATTAACAAAACATTTTATTCCTCCTGTCAGTATTTCTGACAGAAATGTTTCCATAGCAGTAATGTGGAATAACTTCATGTCTACTGGTGAAATTAGAATGACACAAATTCAGTCTGGGACGGAGCTTTTAAGCACTCACTCTTTCTGCCAATGCTTTTGACAGCAGCTGCCTAGCTTCACTGTACAGACCTGATATGATCTGAGCATGCAGATTATGTTTCTTCCTTCTCTGTTTTTTAATTCATTGCTAAAAACAGAAGCAATTTCACTGGGATTAGTATGAAGGATTACTGAGCTTGTTAAATTGAGGTGGACAAATAGACTACATTGATTTCACAACTGAAAGTTAAAAATATAGAAACATTTACTCAAAATCAAGAGGTTTTGAAAGCAGAGCAATAGTTCATATGGACACACAAGAATGGAAAGAAACCTTTACTCTGCAGATGAAGATAATTTTGTTCAATTGCAATCTCTTGTTCTCACCTTTTGTAGTGGAAATGAATCTACCACATACCTCCTAAGTGTGTGATGTGAGTGCATATATAGAAAATAATTGTATCAGTGGATACCAGAGGAGGATTTTTCTTTACCTAGCCATTTGGTCTTTATATTTGGTCTTTAATAGAGATAACTAATGTTAAGTTTTGAGGCTACAAAAGTAGTTTAATAGATAAATATTGTACAAAAAGAAATAGCTAAACTAGAGAAGCAACTAAAGTTCTTAAAGTAGAGTTATTTAACTTCAAGAAGATGGGGTCGAGGTGGGAGGATTGGTGACAACAACAGTGAAAGTGACATTAGCATGGATGCCTTATTAGGGGATAGTAAAGAAGGCGGAGTCAGATTTCTGTTAGTGGAACCCAGTAAACGAACAGGAGGCAATGAGTAAGAAAACTTTAAACAAGGATGGTCAAACATAATGGGTTACTTAGAGGTGTTTTTTGAGACTTTGAATTTGGGAATCTCCTTTCTTACATCGGTTCAAAACCTAACTGGATGAATGTCTCAGCAATCCGTGAAGGGTCAGTCTTCCACTCTGAACAGGGAGGCTGGACTAGAGGATCTCCAGAGGTGCCTGCCAACATCAAAGACTCTGAGATTTCTGAGAAAACATCTGAACTATTTTTTCAACTTTCTGCCCCCAGAGAGAGTCCTTTGCATGTTCAGAACCACAGCAGCCTGGATTTGTTGAGAAATGCAATGATAGAAAGCTCAGGCTATGACACAGGTGCTGTTCTCCTGTAACTTGTCTGGCATCATTGTGGCTTTGCTTATTATATTGTTAAGGGTACTAAAGACACAGTATTGAGATGAATACCTGCAAGTTCATTGGCAATGCTGCCCTGGAAGACTGCTCTATCACTAATTTTGAAAGACTTTTGTGCATTCTTTGCCTTTGAATGGGACAGCCAGGTTTAATATTAAAGCACTCATCTAAATAAGCACCTTTACTATCAGGTTTATTTAGGCACTCATACAGTTTAACAATGACAGCTCAAACGCTTTCTAGCTAGTGTAGATCTCAACATATATGTAAACACTGTGATGCATCTGTCTGTGTTCTCATGTGTATTCATGCACGTTATACTTGAAGAGAGCTACCAAACCTCGTCACAGAGGTCTACTGCACAAACAGAGGATCTTGAAAAACACTGCAATGTGTTCATGTGTTTGTAAAAACCAAACAAAAACACCTAACCAAAAAAACTTATGTAAATTTATTGCAAAGTATATCTTACTGCAAGCTATAATTCAGAGGAAATATTGTTAAGAGTTTCCCAGAGGCATTTGGTAATTCAAGATGATGAAAGAAAGCTCACAAAAGTTACAAGGTTCTTTTCAATATTTTTTTTCAATTTCATATGTACAGAAACTATTTTCATGTTTGTCAGTGTTATCTGGATAATGCCTCACAGAATCACAGAACATGCTGAGTTGAAAGGGACCCACAAGAATCATCCAGTCCAACTCCTGCCCTGCACAGCCCCATCCCCAAGAGTCACACCATGTGCCTGAGCGCATTGTCCAAACGCTTCCTGAACTCCTTCAGGCTGGTGCTGTGACTACTCCTCTGGGGAGCAAAAGAGGCTGACTGGCTACAGCCTCCTTTCAGGTGTATGTACTGAACAAAAAGGCCCACTTGAGACTCCTTTCCTCCAGGCTAAACAATCCCAGCTCCCTCAGCCATTCCTGATAAGATTTTTTTCTCCAGGCCCATCCCGAGCTCTGTTGCCCTTCTTTGGACACGCTCCAGCACCTCAATGTCTTTCTTGTAGTGAGGGGCCCAGAACTGGACACAGGATTCCAGGTGTGGCCTCACCAGTACTGAATACAGGGGGACAATCACTGCCCCGGTCCTGCTGGCCTTATTATTTTTCATACAGGTAAAAATGCCATCAGCCTTCTTGGCTACCTGGACACAGTGTCAGCTGTTGACCAGTACCCCCAGGTCTCATTTGGAAGAATGAAAAATTATATCCTCCTTTCAATACCCTAATCATTAAATTTAGAACAATTTCCCTCTAGAATGTTTTATGGGATTCATTACATTATTTCTGGAGCATGGCCCATAGTCAACAGGAGATTGTGAGGGTTCTGTCACATAGAATGGTCTGCCACTGGTGATTAAGTCAACCCAGAAAAGTAAAATATGTATGTTTTAATCCTCTTACCCTGAAATGCTATATTTGAAATTAATGTTGTAACAGCTAAAGCATAATATAAAAACTGGGCAGGGGTACTGTTTCTCCTATTCACCTATGAATGCAGATGAAAAGCATGAGCAGCATGTAGTTGCTCAGTGAAATTGTAAAGGGACTTATTTTGAGGAAATAAGAAAGATTATGGATCTTGCTGTCATAGACACAATTGCTTGCAACCATATTGAAATGTTTCTGTTTTAAACACTTTTAATCCATCAATGCTGGTTAGTTCTATGGTTCCTCATACACGGCAACAGGGTTTTTTAAACCACTTTATTTTTCTCTGGCATTACCAACACAGCAAGTCCAAAATTTGTGATTCCACCAGTGTACTAATTGCTATAAAATATCTAAAGCATTTGGTTTACTGGTGGTATACTTCTGTGAAAGGATTCAGACAGCAATATTTCTTCTGTCTGAGTTCTAAATCATTCTCCCAGGAACTGACACCAATACCCAAGTTACAAAAAAATCTATAAACTTCAAAGGAAATCCAGCCAAACAATGGCTAACTAGTGATTATATGGCTTTTGAACTGTACTAGGGTAATAGCTGACCTAGAACATGGGCACAGGGATTGCTGTACTCTGTCTTCTTTGTACGTTTTATGCCACAACCTTTCCTTTTTCTTTGTACCAAATGCTTATTATTTGCGAACCTCCTGTTCTCATGAAAAGTTGTGTTTTGCTGGTCTGCATCAGTTGAACTCTTACATGTAACATGAAATGTATGTTCATAGTTCATGAATATGAAAAATAGGCAGGAAATACTCTAAATAAGAATGGTGTATATATAAATGGCTAGAGTAATAAACAGCAGTACAAGAAATATTTGGGCAGAACTGCAATTCAGTTTATCAAACAGGTGCCAATGAATCTACTATCTGATACAATGATGCCTAAATATGACACAGACTTTAGAAACATTTATTTTGTAAAGGTTATTTGCGATTATACAGGTTAATTTTTTAATCATACAGCCACTAGGTTTCTGATTTTTCACCCAAACTAAAACATAAAAATGTGTGAAAAATGACCAAAGGAAATGTCACATCTTGAAACAGTAAAAAAGGAGGAAAAAAAAAAAAAAAGGGAAGTGGCAACTATTGAAGAAAGGGCAGATAAAGATGCTGCAGGCAGCTGTCAAGTTTAGTTATCCAGGACCTTTCAAATATATCATAGCACTCCAAAATCTGGATTTCTGTACACTCCTGTGATCCTGTTATCTTGTTTGGATAACACTTTTGTCCTAACCGCGGATGAGTAGGAAGGCGCGGCAGGAGCACGCCGAGGGAGGCGATGATCACAGGGAGCCCTTGTGCCGGGAGCGGCGCCCGCAGCCGCCCCCGCGGAGCGCCCCGGGCGGCCGCCAGCTCAGCACAGGCAGCGCGGCACGGCCCGGGGCTGCCGGATAACCCCTGTGCTGCGGGATAGCACGG